>OX442425.1:760770-792299 GCA_949361645.1 Spongilla lacustris
ACAAGTGGTTGGATCGTGTGGACTGTCAACCTTGCATCTGTGTTTCCGCGTTTATGTGCAGATAGTGATTATTACATATGGAACCCATGGGATGAGGTGGGTGTGGCCTATGCCATTTGTTCTGTTTGGAACAGTCTCCTTATAGCGTACAGGGCAGGCTTGCTCGCTTGGTTACCAAGTCAACATTGAACGAAGAAACAGTAGCATCACATGTTTGAACAGTCGGACGTATGTGAGGAAATCGAGCTTCAATGTGTGTACATGTGTGTTGGAGGACTATGAGTGGTATGTTCTGGGTACTCGTCCATTGCACTCAAAATGACGTTTGGCTCCTTTAACCCCTTGAAGTGATTACGGTTACATGCATGATGATGGATTGTCCGGTACGTGTGTGCGAGACTCCTCCATCTCCCTGAGCGACCTCTGTGCTGGTGAGGCCACTTCGTACAGCAAGACCTCAGGGTTTGTATGCCTTTGTAAGCGGTTAACTAACCATTATTGTGGGCATGTTTTTTCCCTCTGCGCAGCTATCGCAAGATTGCCGGAGATGGGTGTACCAATGGGGTGGAGTCAGATTTGGCCCCCGTGGACACGCCTTGCTGTTTCTCCATCAGGACCGGTCAGCAGCTGAGAGCTTCGGTCGGCGTGTTTACCACTTTTTTCATCATCGCCTTGGTGATTGTGTGTGGACTGGTGGTGGTGATTGTGGTGCTGGCATAGTAAGACTCCGTCCCCTTGTGTACTGCAGTGTGGCTTACAGCTGCTGTGGTCTCATTGTCCTACAGTAAGCTGAGGAAGGCTAGAAGACAGGTGTACACCATTGTGCACACCTCAGACAGTCATGAGGAGGGAACCAGAATCTCTACAGATGACAACTTGGACACTAGTTTGACGCACCCATCCATCAATGATGATGACGAACCGTTGAAACCTTGAGAACTTGGCTTTGGGTTTTCAAGCATGAGTGGGGGGGGGGGGGGGGGACCCTCGAAAAGCTTGATATTTGACAGTGTGATTGTTGTGTGCTTGTTGTAGTAGAGTACCCATTCTTGTTGATATAGTGCGTATCATAACAATACTTTCCATGCCTGGCCAACATATGTGCTGTGCGCATTTTGTTTGTGATGTTGCATCATTTAAGATAATCAGGTCATCACATAATTAACCTTGGGAGGGGGGTTTACCGGACTAGTACAATGTATGCAAAACATACATATAGCCAATGCACACTAATAAACATTCACAATCTATAACCATTACAATGATACGTAAACACACAACACACATAAATGTTGTTGTCGGACGTGACATTACAGTGCTGGGATGTACGTATTCAGATCAGCATAGTCGGTGGTACACAGCCCAGATGTGTAGGGGATGCAGTTGATGTAACGACAGTTGCGGCAGAAATTGCCACCAATCAGATAGAAGGTCACAAAGCCAGCGATGAAGAGGAGGAACAGGAGGGGCAGACATACCAACACCACCACTCTCTTGCGGCAGGCGTCCCACCTCCCAAAGGTGATGTATGGTACAAAGATGACAGCTGAAATGACCCCAAACAGAAGTCCACCTGCAGAGGGAAGGGGACCAGACGTACACATTACACACATGTCGTTCCTCACAATAGTTCCTAACCAAGGTGAGCCCAGTTGTCCAGTAGAGGTAAGGTACCCAGGAAGAGAAGTACCACCACAAAGAACGTCAGCTTTATCAGCTCAAGCCACGCCCGGTCCCTTATCTGCCAGAATTGGAACAGTTCCACATAGAGCACACCAAGCATCCCACAGATGGCTGGAGTGCTACCACCATTCACTTCATAGGGAGAAAGTACTCCACCAACCTGTGCAATGCACACATGAGGTATTTGATGGACATGACACAGCACAGATGGTACTCACGATGTTTCCTCCTACTCCACTGATGATGTAGATAAGCCCAATCCTCAACCATCCTATGGTCCTCTCTATCTTTATCCCAATGTACAGTTGGATGGGCAGCACTAGGACCAGGTGGATCACCCCAACGTGGACAAACAAGGACATGAACCACCTCCAGAACTGGTTGGCGGTCGGTTGGTAAGGAAGTCCAGTTTGACTGCCGATGTAAGCACCATTGAAACCACACACATCCTTCAGACAGTTCACTTGCTCGCAATTATCTGCCGTTTCGTGGAAGTATCCTTTGCGTGCTGCACATTCATCTTTGGTGGTGACATTGCAGTCCCCAATGACTGAATCGCAGCAGGGATGGAAGTAGTTTGGAAGGAGCACAAGAGTGTTGGTGTAGTTTTGCACAACAGTGTTGTTTGCACAGGAAGAATTTATACTTGCCGAACCTAGGTTTGTACCACCACACTGCATCTTCAGTGTTGCCCCAATGTTGTTCCCATTGCCACAGCATACAAGGGTATCGTCTACGTATATTCTAAAATTCCTGGCCACAATTCCATAGTTGTCAGTTCGCATACATGGGGAGAACTTGGCCCCCGCTCTGATGAGGTCCACTGGTCTAGGGCCTATCCACAGGTTAGAGGCATAGTAGTATGTAACACTGGCTTTGGGTGTGGTGGTGAAAGAGGTTGCGGTACTGTTAGTGCTACAGGTACTGTTAGTGGTGGTGTTACCATTAGTGGTGGTGTTACCATTAGTGGTGGTGTTACCATTAGTGGTGGTGTTACCATTAGTGGTGGTGTTACCATTAGTGGTGGTGTTACAGGAATTAGTCAGTTGGACATATGGATACTTCAGAGTTGGAAACATGCCCACATTCCCCACAGGATGTACATTGATAGGGGCTAGAGGTCTGTTGATCACCATGATGGTGATCAGACCACCAATTTGGGCCAGACTGATGAGGACAATGCACACAGGCCAGAAGGTTGGCAGGGAGGCCACTTCTCGACGAACTAGTGTGCTTTGGCGTTGTAGCTTGTTGGGCTTCTTGGGCCTGGCCCGGGACTGATCAAGACGACCTCTGCGTGCACCTGCCGTGAGGTCCCCAGACTGAGTCAGATTAGAACCTGTGTGTGTGTGTGTGTGTGTGTGTGTGTGTGTGTATCATAGCAAGCTCTTTACAAGCTCTAATGCCCTTCCCCTACCTACACCACCCCCGAAGACCACACCTACCTGCACCACCCCCAAAGACCACACCTACCTGCACCACCCCCAAAGAACTCCAGTGCATCATAGTGCAGTCTCCTGCTGCGAAGTCTGTTCTCTGCCTGTGGAGAGCACATGATACACCATGTGAACCTTGCCATGACCATGTGACAATCACATGCATCTCCCTCCGCCCCCAATGATAATCACATCACAAACCCATACCGGGTGTCCATGAAAGAATGCAATGCTTTTAATTGAATATAATTCCTTAAAATAGAATTATCTATATAAATGAATTTATTTAAAAGTACAGACCGCATTATTAAAATTTGATTGCCTTTAACCTTAATTCCCCAGGTCCAAGTCCTATGCATAGGACCAATATTTGAAAATTCATCATAAATAGAAATGCAGTTTTTTTGGCATCCACTTCTCTACTGCTGTTCGATGTGTCTATTATGCTAAATTTTACCAATTGTCAGTCTATTTTTTAAATCACACCCTTTGTTATACGATGCAGAATTGGTTTTGCCATTTTTACCAAAAACGCACTGTACATTTCAAGTTTTGTCCATTCACTTGGCTATTCCCGCAACATGCGTCTGACAAATAGTTTATAAGCTTCTGGAGCTAGCAATTTCCAAATCTACAATGTACTTTTTTTATATGCTTAGTGCAAAAGACCTGTCTTACTACCCCCTTCTTTTAACATGTTGCTCTGATCTTCCCAACATTACTTTTTGGTACTTTAAGTTGCTTTGCGATTTACCGCAAATACATCTTTTAGCAATGCAGTATTGATTGTATTTGACAATCTTTGAAGAATTGCAAGAAAGTAAAAATATTTTCTGAATTAATAACCATTTCTACAATACAATGAGATTTTTGTTTGTTCTTTGATCATATGAGTTTGCTAAAAATTAATTTTAACTTGTAGGACGATAATCCTACGCGTAGGACGACAGGGGATTAAAGGTTAAGGGCACTGCTAAGCAGAGTTACTCTAGGTTGATGTTTGTAGTAAAATGACATTATTTGGTTAGTATAGTTGTTATTAGCATACTAAATAATAGATTGCCTTTAATAATCGAAAACACAAAATCACGCAACTTTTAATTAATTGTGAGATTTATTAAGTAAATGTAAGTTAGAAACAACAAATCAAACTACAAGACCACTGCGATTTTAACTTAACCTCTGACAATATTTAAATCTAATTGGATTATTAGTATTTGCCTAACAGCAGTAATGTATATTTATGAAAATCAAGTGCTTAAGTTATACTGAGTTATACTGAGTTTAAAAGCATTGCATTGATTTGTGGACACCCAGTGTATGACAATCACATAACTAATAGAGGCCCCACCCCCCCACCCCAAATGTCACCCCAACGGCGTCTATGGAAATTCTGCATTTTAGCATCTGAAAAAGCATTTTTTTAAGCATGGTGAATGAGTTCTGCAGGAACCTATGAAATGAACACCATTATAGTCCTGGAGGTTCCTCCAATGTGACTCCACCACCAGCTGGCTCAAAAAAATAACACTTGTACTTGTACACATTTACTTTCAATGTATCTCTATGAATATTTAAACACTGCATACTGAGTCACAATTGGGTAAGATCATACCCTTATAAAATTCCTGTAATAGGCATAGGCCTCTTCTTTGTTGCTGATGAAGTCATCTTGAGTGGGGTGTGTCACAGCTGTAAGCATGGTGTTAGGGGGCGTGGCCATGTATGTGGGTGGGTTACCTGGATACTGTTGTGGAGGTCCAGCACTAAGTGGGAGGAGATGTGTAAATGTTTTTAACTCCACTCATCTCCCTCTCACCATCACTTCCACTTACGGACACCTTCCCCAGCCCTCCTCCCCAGTCCATCAAAACTCACCCCAGCTGTGTGACGGTGTTATAGTCAGGTGGTGGACGTGTGACTAACACATCATCATCGTCATCATCGTCACCGTCCAATTGGGTGGGGTCAAAGGAATGGCCTCCTGTCACCACGCCATAACTTGGCGGTGGTTTATTGTGTCCATGATCTCGCAGAGTGAGGCTGCGCAGAAGTCCACCTTCCTGTGTGTGTATGTGTATGTGTGTGCGTGCGTATGTATGTGTGTGTATGTGCGTGTGTGTGTGCATGTGTGTGCGTGTATGTATGTGTGTATGTGCGTGTGTGTGTGCATGTGTGTGCGTGTATGTATGTGTGTATGTGCGTGTGTGTGTGCATGTGTGTGCGTGTATGTATGTGTGTGTATGTGCGTGTGTGTGCATGTGTGTGCGTGTATGTATGTGTGTGTATGTGCGTGTGTGTGTGCATGTGTGTGCATGTATGTATGTGTGTATGTGCGTGTGTGTGTGCATGTATGTATGTGTGTGTATGTGCATGTGTGTGTGCATGTGTGTGCGTGTATGTATGTGCATGTGTGTATGTGTGTGTGTGTGTTTGTGTATGTGTATGTGTGTTTGTGTATGTGTGTGTTTGTATGTGTGTGTGTATGTTTGTGTATGTGTATGTGTGTGTTTGTGTATGTGTGTGCGTTTGTGTATGTGTGTGCACGTGTGTGTGTGTTAACAAGTTATTAATGAAGAGAGGATTAAAACGTGGCACTATGATGATGGCTTCTGTTAAATTGACACATTTTATCTAACCCCTTGTGCACACACAACACACACACACATGATTGCAATATGTGCTCCTACACAAGTGTGTGCTGCCTATTAGGCATTATTATGGAATGGTGTGCTGTAATTAGAATACCTCTGTTCTTTTCTGTATGACGTTTTCCCACCCTGGAGTATCCTCCGTACCGTGCTGTGACTCATAAGTCATTCCCATGAAGCTTCCCACTGCTCTACCCATGGCCACACCTCCTCGTCTAATGCTACTCTCTAAAATGTGAAGATGAAGAGAGGAGGGAGAGGAGAGAGGTGTGGAGAGGTGGGGTGGAGCAGTGGGGTGGAGAGGTGGGGTGGAGAGGTGGGGTGGAGAGGAGAGCGGTGTGGAGAGGTGGGGTGGAGAGGAGAGAGGATGAGGGAAGTGCAGAGGAGAGGGGAAAAAAGGCAAGGAACACCAAACTGAGGTAAGTTAGGTGACTTAGATATCAATACATCGCGAGCGTGAATATATGGCTAGCTGGGGTTCGCCTACCAAGAGCTGCTCCGCGGCTGCGACCAGCGGGCCTCCCTTCAGGAGGTATCCGTTGGTATGAACCACTGTAATCGAAACCTTCCTCGTGACTCATCTGATAACCGCCGCCAAAATAAATCCATCGAGTGTTGAACGAAAAGGGTATACGTCATAGCGCACACATACACACAGCAGCGAAAATAAACACACTTGTATGCCCTAGCCGTCGCGTCAACGATGAGAAATTTGCAGCGTTGGTTATGGTTGTGTGTAGGGCTTCGCGTCATCGATAGCATTGAATACTATTGACTAATATCTGATTACGTTTTGTGATATAATTTTTAAAATGAACTTGAAAACAAGTATAACAATTCTCCACACAAAGGTAGGTGGTTATACTTTCAGCTATACTTATACTTTCAGCTATACTAGCTAGGTGGTTCAGTATACCGTTATTAATTTATATGCTTCAGTCTCTAGATCTAGGTGTTTATACTTTTCAGTCTAGGTGGTAATGGTGCCGGTGAGCGAGCATCTCTCTGCATTATTTTAAAGAATAAACTCTTTGTATTTGCGCGCCGTGTAATGTCGATCCACCAAGTCTGAAGTGCCGGGACCCGCCTGCTGACCTACATTGTATATATACTCAACTCGTCGTCGAATTTTTTCCGTTCTTTGTAGCAGTTGCGCCCCACGACAGTCCTGCTGCTAACGTTCCTCTGTCTGGTCTTTTTTTCAGGCCACCTGGCTGAACTCGACGCACGATTTCTTTCTCTATCACTAGTACTTAACTAGGCAGGGCCGGATTTAGACTGTCGTGGGCCCTGGGCAACTAGCCTTCGTGGGCCCCCAGTCCGGGGGGGGGGGGGGTCCCCCTTGCGAATACGAGCGGGGTGGCTTGCGATTAATACATTCCGAGTTGGTGACGAAACCTTTGCAGCCTGCTTTGTAACGTATTCCATTCATCAAGGCGTTCTTTCTGCTTTTCGTTTTTCGCGCGCACTATGATTCTCTGCCGCGCCGTTATTTCTTAATTTGCTTAACTAAAACATTAATATCATTATGAGCACGGTGGGGACCCCTCAAAGAGCAGTGGGCCCTGGGCAGTCGCCCCGGTTCCCCCCCCCCCCCCCCCCCCCCCTAAATCCGGTACTGGTACTAGCTGCATAGTAACTGTACAGGCGACAATTAAAATAGTGCAGCAGCTGCCGAGGGCAGCTGCTTATAAAAAGACCACACTAGTCTAGGATTGAACAGAAACCCCAAAATCGTGCCTCGCATTGCATAATTTTTATGATGATGTTACTAGTTTGCTTGCTGTAGCTTTGCTGTTTGCATGATAGTAAACTTGTTGCAGAATTCCATATCACCAACTGCAAGAGGCACCCAAAATCTCAAAATGGCACACAAATATAACGTTGGACCCGTTTTGTAACGGTTCATGAATCATAATACATGATGATTGTGTTGTAACTTATACGTCAGCTTACGTACAGCAGCACATTACATGTAAACGACGGCCACAACTGATTTGAAGATTATTTCAGAGACATAATTATATATGTAACATGAAGAACCACACCCTGGGGTACGTTCTACAGTATATGTCAATATTTTTTTCCTTCAATTATAAATGTTTGGAAAATATAACAGGGAAAGAGCATTCGCTTTTTTTTAGGAACCAGTTCTTTAAATATGACTGCTTTTAGCACATGTACATACATGTAGTGCTATTTCAACAAAGTATTGTTTGCTAAAAGATGGCACTAGATGCCCACAACAAAACTACTAACACATGTTCAATTTTGTTACGTCTTTTGGAGAGCATAAATGTTGTTGGATGTGACATTACAGCGCTGGGATGTACGCATTCAGATCAGCATAGTCGGTGGTACACAGCCCAGATGTGTAGGGGATGCAGTTGATGTAACGACAGTTGGGGCAGAAATCGCCGCCAATCAGATAGAAGGTCACAAAGCCAGCGATGAAGAGGAGGAACAGGAGGGGCAGACATACCAACACCACCACTCTCTTGCGGCAGGCGTCCCACCTCCCAAAGGTGATGTATGGTACAAAGATGACAGCTGAAATGACCCCAAACAGAAGTCCACCTGCAGAGGGAAGGGAACCAAAAAGGGGAAAGATGACATCACTCAACTATCCTATACCTTAAAACTAACCAAGATGGGCCCAGTTGTCAATGAATGGTAAGGTACCCAGGAAGAGAAGTACCACCACAAAGGATGTCAGCTTTATCAGCTCAAGCCATGCCCGGTCCACTATCTGCCAGAATTGGAACAGTTCCACATAGAGCACACCAAGCATCCCAAAGATGGCTGGAGTGCTACCACCATTCACTTCATAGGGAGCGAACACTCCACTGACCTGTGCAATGCACACATGAGGTATTCGATGGACATGACACAGCACAGATGGTACTCACGATGTTTCCTCCTACTCCACTGATGATGTAGATAAGGCCAATCCTCAACCATCCTATGGTCCTCTCTATCTTTATCCCAATGTACAGTTGGATGGGCAGCACCAGGACCAGGTGGATCACCCCAAGGTGGACAAACAAGGACATGAACCACCTCCAGAACTGGTTGGCGGTCGGTTGGTAAGGAAGTCCAGTTTGACTGCCGATGTAAGCACCATTGAAACCACACACATCCTTCAGACAGTTCACTTGCTCGCAATTATCTGCCGTTTCGTGGAAGAATCCTTTGCGTGCTGCACACTCATCTTTGGTAGTGATATTGCAGTCCCCAATGACTGAATCGCAGCAGGGATGGAAGTAGTTTGGAAGGAGCACAAGAGAGCTGGTGTAGTTTTGCACAACAGTGTTGTTTGCACAGGAAGAATTTATGCTTGTCAAACCTAGGTTTATACCACCACACTGCGTCTTCAGTGTTGCCCCAATGTTGTTCCCATTACCACAGCATACAAGGGTATCGTCTACGTATATTCTAAAATTCCTGGCCACAATTCCATAGTTGTCAGTTCGCATACATGGGGAGAACTTGGCCCCCACTCTGATGAGGTCCACTGGTCTAGGGCCTATCCACAGGTTAGAGGCATAGTAGTATGTAACACTGGCTTTGGGTGTGGTAGTGAAAGAGGTTGCGGTACTGTTAGTGCTACAGGTACTGTTAGTGGTGGTGTTACAGGAATTAGTCATTTGGACATATGGAACCTTCAGAGTTGGAAACATGCCCACATTCCCCACAGGATGTACATTGATAGGGGCCAGAGGTCTGTTGATCACCATGATGGTGATCAGACCACCAATTTGGGCCAGGCTGATGAGGACAATGCACACAGGCCAGAAGGTTGGCAGGGAGGCCACTTCTCGACGAACTAGTGTGCTTTGGCGTTGTAGCTTGGTGACCTTGGGCTTCTTGGGCCTGGCCCGGGACTGATCTAGACGACCTCTGCGTGTACCTGATCGTGTGAGGTCCCCAGACTGAGTCAGATTAGAACCTGTGTGTGTGTGTGTGTGTGTGCGAAGGATATGGTACACAGAGGCAATGCAATACACCGTAAACCTTGTGCTTGTGACCATCTACCTCCTCCCACTCCCAAGCCTAACTGCATTACATATAAAGGCATATCCACCTATACCACCCTCCAAAGACCACACCCACCTACACCACCCCAAAACCACACCCACCTGCACCACCCCCAAAGAACTCCAGTGCATCATAGTGCTGTCGCCTTCCGCGAAGTCTGTTCTCTGCCTGTGGAGAGCACATGACACACCATGTCATGACATGTGACAATCACATGCCACCCCCAAAGATAAGCCTGTTCTCTGCCTGTCATAGCATGTGTGTATACACAACACAACAAATACTGCAAGTGTTATAGCAAGCCAAGTTTACAAGAATTTACTATCATGATCCTTAACTATCATGATCCTTAGCTACCAGTGTCTATTAAAGGTCAAATTATTTTGGATGGTTATTCAATAAGTACATATCACCTAACCCCTATATACCACACACACATAAAGACATACAGCAATAAAACGCTTGTAATAGGTGTAAGCTTCTCCGACGTCATATATCACATCTGACTCAACCACTATCTCCTCTGGTGCAACTTGCTGAACAGGGGGGCGTGTTGGTGCTGGTTGGGGAAAAATGGGAGGGACGAGAGGGAGGGGAAGGAGGGATGAGGGAGGGGAGGAGGGAGGGGGAGGAGGGAGGGGAGGAGAGAGGGAGGGGAGGAGGGAGGGAGGAGGGAGGGGAGGAGGGAGGGGGAGGGGGAGAAGGGAGGGGGAGGAGGGAGGGGGAGGAGGGAGGGGGAGGAGGGAGGGGGAGGAGGGAGGGGGAGGAGGGAGGGGGAGGAGGGAGGGGGAGGAGGGAGGGGGAGGAGGGAGGGGGGAGGAGGGAGGGGGAGGAGGGAGGGGAGGAGGGAGGGGGAGGAGGGAGGGGGAGGAGGGAGGAGGGAGGAGGGAGGGGGAGGAGGGAGGGGGAGGAGGGAGGGGGAGGAGGGAGGGGGAGGAGGGGATAGCAGTTAAAAAAATTCCCAACTTTGTTGCCATGGGTTACCTGGATATTCCTGGTGAGCCCTCGATCCATGTCGTTCTGAGTCACTATGTGTCAAAACAAAACACTTCACATGCAAGTGTCATAATGCATGCACCGTAGAATTATGTACCCCCCCCCCCCCCCTTCTTCTCGCCCCCCATTGAAAAAAATCTTGAACAAGCTACACTCCTGGTTCTGCTCCAGCCAACACCTCCTTCACATGTGCCACACCTCTTTCACAGTACCACACCTCCTTCACATGTGCCACACCTCCTTCACACGTGCCACACCTCCTTCACATGTGCCAACCTCCAGTGCCACACCTCCTTCACATGTGCCACACCTCCTTCACAGTGTCACACCCCCTGTCTACATCACAGGAGCTCACCTGTGTGGTGGTAGAGGTGGTGGTGGTGCTCCCATGGCTGCTACCAAGTTGTAATCTGGTGGTGCTTGAGTGACGAACATGTTATCATCATCCTCATCCTCATCATCCCCGAGCTGAGCTGGGTCAAAGGACTACCCCCCGCCGCTACAAGGTAGCTTGGTGGGGGATTGTTGGGTTTAGGGTGGCTACGATGTGAGCCACTTCGAAGCAAGGTGGAAACAATACCCCCCTCCTGTGGACATGGTGAGCATTATCAGCAAGTGGCTACATAACCTTCTAGAGTATACCAGACTGGTCAGTGCATACCAGACCAGTATACCAGACCAGTATACCAGACCAGTATGTACCAGATCAGTATATCAGACCAGTATACCAGATCAGTATACCAGATCAGTGTACCAGATCAGTATACCAGATCAGTATACTAGACCAGTATACCAGACCAGTATACCAGATCAGTATACCCAGACCAGTATACCAGACCAGACCAGTATACCAGACCAGTATACCAGGACCAGTATACCAGACCAGTATACCAGACCAGTATACCAGACCAGTATACCAGGCCAGCAGACCCCACCAGGCATACCTCGGCTCTCATCTGGTTGAAGTCCTGCCACCCCATGGTATTCCCAGAGCCATGCTGGGACTCCTCTGTAAGGCCAAAGAAGTTACCAACAGCTCTTCCATAGCGGCTCCTCCCCGTCGAAGGGTCCTTCCTGCACATAGGCGACATAATGAACATGTGGGGAACATATATGAAACGTGGGGGGAAACATGTAGGAAACATGTAGGGAACATGTGGGGAACATGTAGGGAACATGTAGGGAACATGTGGGGAACAAATATGAAACATGTGGGGGGAACATGTGGGGAACATGTGGGGAACATGATGGGGGGAACATGTAGGGAACATGTAGGGAACATATATGAAACATGTGGGGGGAACATGTAGGGAAACATGTATGAAACATGTGGGAAAACATGTCTACAGGGGAACATGTGGGGAGCATGTAGGGAACATGTGGGGAACATGTAGGGAACATGTGGGGAAAATGTAGGGAACATGTGGGGAACATGTATGGAACATGTATGGAATATGAGGGGAACATGTACAGGGAACATGGTCGGGGGAACATGCAGGAACCACCCAGCCAATGCTTCACATGTATCCCAATGAACAAATATAGTGTAAACTAGTATAAGTTTACAAACTGCATCACATAGTGCATACATCTCCATATAATGCACACCCGCATACACACACCCGCATACACACACATACACACACATATACAGACTGGCTCGTACCTAGGGTCCTTCCACGTACGTACATGCCACTTTCCCCAATATCATGCCCTTGCGACGTGGTGGGAGGGGCAGCAGCAGCAGGACCACTGTACTCCAGAGATGCGACAGGACCCGAGGGTCCCTGTGCACTAATCTTGATGTGTATGAGAGCCTGAGTATGGAAGCAACAACTGTTAACACACAGGGCATAGATCAATGTTAACACACAGGGCATGGATCAATGTTAACACACAGGACATGGATCAATGTTAACACACAGGGCATGGATCAATGTTAACACACAGGGCAATGTTAACACACAGGGCATGGATCAATGTTAACACACAGGGCATGGATCAATGTTAACACACAGGGCAATGTTAACACACAGGGCATGGGATCAATGTTAACACACAGGACATGGATCAACGTTAACACACAGGACATGGATCGACGTTAACACACAGGGCATGGATCAATGTTAACACACAGGGGATGGATCAAATGTTTCTTTCCATTAGCTGCCATGTACCCTTTCCCCATGTCACTAGGGGGTCAGATCCAAACCCGCTGATCCCAAACCAACATGGGGTGATCCAAACAAAATCCCTAAGCCCGTTGTCGTGGGATTGGAATCTGGAGCCTGAACTGATGGAATCTGAACCTATGCTAACATGCAATGCAAACCGCTCACTGATGCAGTCTGAATGTTATCAGGTCACACCATGTTAGGTGAACGATTTGTTGCCTTGAGTGCATGTGGGGGAGGTGTGGGAAGGATGCATGCTTAGCAGTTGTTGTTATGGATGACCTTACGTACGATATGGATATATCCATGGATGTGCCGTTATACACAACCACAAAAACGTTTGAGGCCCAAGTGTCTAAGTACTTAACAACCTCTTCGACGCCCCCTAAGAATTTATTATCGCTTGGATACGCACTCCGATACTAGTACACTTGACGAAGGTGTGATGTTATGTTAACGAAGCGTGTCGCTGGCGGTAATGGAAGTACAATGACAAAGACATTTAATAGCACGGACATGTTGTCTGGCCCGGCCCTTCAGGTGCCACGTACGCGCTGCTACCGGTATTCGTGCTTTTGCTTATCACGTGCTCAACTAACACATTTACATTGCGGAGCCTTACTTGAAAAAACTGAGCCCAATGGACGACAGAGTTCTGGCTAATCTTTTTGAACTGTTCCGCCGCTTCGACATCGGTGAGCGGTCTAAGCCCGATGGATGTCAGGCACTTGTTCAAAGCCACAGGAAACGTATTCTGCAAAAGGATATTATCTGCAGTACTGCCCGCGTATTCTTGAAAAGTGCGCCTAAAGGCCGAAACTTGATCAGTGGTGTACCCAGCCATCTTATGTAGTTAATGTACTACGATAATAGTAGAGCGACAGCTTTATTAGGAAGTAGTATGTGGTCACAGGGTACGATCGATGACGTTATTAATTTTCAAATTTATCATATTTGACACGCCCATTATCGGATAATTGCAATGTATGTATAGTAATAGACCAGTGAAGTAAATTATGTCAGGGGTAAGCGGTTGACGCCAAGGCTAACTCTAGTTCATTTCCTTTTTGTCTGGCAGACACAGAAGTCAGTAAAATCCAAGCGTGGTCGAACTCTAGAGTCTACTTCCCTTCGCCACCACAAAAAGAGACGCATTCCTTCCTCGGGAGCTGTTGAAGTTTCAAATCGCGGACATACCGAAGCAGGGTACATTACACCCATTGCCCTATAACATCGCTTATTTGATATTGTGCTGGCGTTCGGACAGTTCCATCAGAGTTGGAACCGCTGTGAATGCGGCTGTGACACCTCGTCCGCCATTACATAACGACGAGCGGGAGAGTGGTGTGATGGCAGCCGCAGAGAGAGGTGAGTGCCTTCTCTGCTGTCCCTGCCGCGCCCTACATTTATCCCAATCCGCTTTCCATATATCCCCAGTGGTGGTGGACCTTACGAATGACAGTGGTGTGGAGGATGAAGGTTTGGTAGATCTTACCTCACCCATTCAGGTGAGAGAGAAAGGAATAGTTATATGTGTGTGCTGTTTTTTTTTTTGGAAGTAGGTGGGGTGGTGGTGTTTGATATCTTTTGAAGGGAAGGAAGGCCAGGGAGAGAGAGAGAAGGGGGGGGGGGGGGGGGGGGGGGTATGGGTGTTTTATGTCCATAGGAGGAAGAGAGGTAGGAGTTTGTGTGTCCTGCATCTCTTTGGGAGGGTGGAGGTAAATAGGAAGTTTTGTATGTATGTTTTAAATCTCTTGGTTCTACTTACAGCAGATACCGCCCATAACCAGCTACTTGGACACCATGGGTGCTCAGATACCCCCCATAACCAACTACTTTGACACCATGGGTGCTCAGATACCCCCCATAACCAACTACTTTGACACCATGGGTGCTCAGATACCCCCCATAACCAGCTACATTAACACCATGGGTGCTCAGATACCCCCCATAACCAGCTACATTAACACCATGGGTGGTGCTCGGATCTCTACAACCGCTGCCCCTCCATTCCAACAGGACTATGCGAATAGGCCCAGCTGCCTCTACGCCACACCTGTTCATCTTGTTGAATCAGACGAAGAGGTTGAAGAGGTGAATACCTGCAAAGGGTGAGATGTTTAGCATACAATTTATCTGTCTATGAAGCGTCTAGCTTGCATACTGTTGTGTGTACACTGCAGGCTTCCACCTCTCAAGCGTTCAAGAGATACTTCTGTGTCACACACAACAGTGTCTTCTCTATCTGGTAGCAGCCAAGGTGCACAGTCCCGGACCTCAGTCACATGTCCCATATGCTTAGAGACAGTGGAGCAAGTATGTGTGTGTGTGTGTGTGTGTGTGTGTGTGTGCATGCATGTGTGTGTGTGTGTGTGTGTGTGTGTGTGTGTGTGTGTGTGTTTTTGATGTCTGCATGTGTTTAAATCACCCCGCCCCCCATTATCTGTTCTCTGCAGTTTGAGAAATCTGGCAGGCAGCTGGTGACAACAGTGTGTGGCCATATATTTTGTAATGTGTGTGTTCGGAACTCAATCTCGCGGCAACATGCCTGCCCCACGTGCCGTAAAAAGCTTACACTTAAGCAGTATCACCCACTGTTCTTGTAAAAACTGTATTACTTGTCTTGTTTCGTATCTGTGGCCATAGTGCAATTATTGGAACATGTGATGTAGCTGTGTCAGCAGATGCCAGGATATTTTGGGGGAAGATCAAGGGTGGGTAGGAAATGGAGTTGAATTCCTCTTTAGCTTCAGCTGTGGTTTTTCAGGTCAACAGTTCTCACAAATTTGAGCAGTCAGGTCTGCCTTTACACAACCAGAAGTGTAGATATCAGATCTTACTACACAACTCCTTATCCTTGGCACCTGGTTCCTCATCAAACACTCCTGGTGGTATCAACTATCATCTTCCTTCCTTCATTCCCATATCCTTTTTGACCTTGTTGGAAATATGTGGCCCTACTTGACTACTATTGAATGCTCTACTTAACCAGACCACTAAATCAACAGAAACTCACATCTGTCAGAAACCAACTACCATACATCTGTAGTATGGTGCGATAATGATGGAAGATAACCACTTAAGCCACTTATACACCCAGAGTCACAAGATAATCTCATGTCTATTATTTCTCTCCAAAATAATTTTAAAAATAGAATATGTCATTAGCCTCTCAATCCTATCTTCTGCTAAAGAATATGCAAATCTCCTAACAGATGGCGATAAGGACTATTAGAACATTCACAAGCCTTTATTGTAGTAGATGGTTTTGACGTCTGGATGGGTGTGTTGCAGGGTCTCCCGCACCTCATCTTCAAGGCTGGAGACAGGCATGGAACTGGACAGAGAAAGGGTTAGGGTCACCTGGTCAAGTAAGTATGCACAAGACAGTACTTCCTTCAAAGGCCATGTGGTACTGACCTCTTCTGGGGAAATATAGCACAACATATTGGGGTTGCAAACACCAGGCTAGAGAGAGAGAGAGAGAGAAATGGAAGTTGTCTATGCACAAGCCACAGGTGGAGTCAGATGTCTACCATATTCCTGCCAAAACGATCTGCAAGGGAGCGTTTAGAGAGGGATATCTCTGTGGAGATGAGGTGAAGGGCTCCATTAATGGCAATGTTGGATGTGAGGTGTCATGGCTACCTTCAAGACACCTTTCTTTTCAAGACTGTTCATGATTATAGGCGGGATAACTGGTAGGGGAAGGGGAGGTTACATTGGGTGTGGAGAGAGGCATGTTATATACCCATAGCTGGCATTGCCATGACAACCCTTGAGAATACCACCTGTGCAATTCCCACCATGCCAGCTTTCTGTGTTGAGAATAATGTGAAAAATGGATTGGTGTGTGTGTGTGTGTGTGTGTGTGTGTGTGTGTGTGTGTGTGTGTGTGTATGTATGTATGTATGTATGTATGTATGTATGCATGCATGTATGCATGTGTATGTGTGTGTGTGTGTGTGACCTTGGAGACTCCAAGCTTATTATCGTGCTCATCAGTAATGGTCACTCCAACCTTTATTTCCCTAGGGATGAGGGTACCTTAGTGACACCACTTGCCTGCACAAAGGCTTACTGTTGCCTCATCAATGGCAGGTTGATAGCATTAGCAGCAGCCACTGCTGTGAACGGTACAAATCGACCAATGATAGGAGGAAGCCTCTGCATACAGAAGAAGACATTGCAGACCCTTTATGTTGGCCCTAGTGTCCTGTGGAAAGTGCATACCTTGGCAACCACATTAAGGCCAAGAGCTGTGACTGTGGCTGCAGTGGTAGCTGCAACATAGGGGACAGCAAGCTCCCTGTGTGTGTGTGTGTGTGTGTGTGTGTGTGTGTGTGTGTGTGTGTGTGTGTGTGTGTGTGTGTGTGTGTGTGTGTGTGTACGTGTGTGTGTGTACGTGTATTTGTATGCAGATGTACATGTATGTGTATGTGTATGTACATGTGTGTAAGAATGAGTGAGTGTGTTTACAATGAGAGACGTTGTAGGGTGTTTTCGTGTGCGTACATGATGTGTTAGGGTTCAGGTGTAGTTTATAGATGCGTTTTATGTGTGTGTGTGTATATGCAATATATTGTGCATATGCCAAAGGCACACAACATGGTGATGCACCATTGTGGTTTACTTTGCAGTCACTGGTTGATCACCACTTCTGTTTGTGTAATTGACGCAGGCATTGAAGGACTGATTGACCCACTGCCAGAATATGACAGCACCTGGAGATCTGGGAGGTGTGCATATACACACACACACACACACCACACACACACACACACCACACACACACACCATACACACACACACACACACACACACACACACACACACACACACACACACACACACACACACACACACACATATTAAGCGCTCTGCAGTCACTTTATAAAATCATCAAACGTACTTGTAGAACGTGAGCATACATCCAATGATGGTCATGTTCATTGGAACTTGTGCGGACATTCGTCCAATCAGAAACATTTTCTCTCCCGTGTCGGGGTGGTAGGCGGAGTCATATAAGACCTTGTGGCGCCACAGTTGATCCACCGTGAGTCCCGGGGGTGCTTCGCCAGTCCTGCAGAACCCAAAACGTTACTTTTAAAAAGTCCGGACTTGATGCTTACATTTTGTAGCGCTTCACTATCTCAGCCGCTTCGGCCAATTTCTGGTTAGTGGCAAAGATGTTCAGAGGGTTGGCGGTCTCAAAGAAGTGCTTCATTCTGCCAGAAAATGTGGATTGGTCGAATCTGGGTACGTTGAGGTTGATCCGTGGCACGGTGGCAACAAGCGGAGACGTTTTCTCTTCTTGCATTTTCGAAGCCTGGTGAGATAAGTAGGGGTGTGGCTAAGGTGTGACTCTACAGGCGGGGCTGTTAGAACAAAAGGTTAATTTGTTGGCGGGCGCGGGCGTATAATCTTTCTGCAGCTGCAAACATGCAATGGAAGGTAAATCGTGCAGAGAATCGGAGAAATGTGAATTATAAAGAGGCTTTAGCTCCTTCGCAGCCTGATCCTCCGACAGTAGACAAAATCACTCACAATTCCGTTCATCTGAGTTGGACGTCACCGAATGGCAACTCTCAGCCTCCATGTGGACTCAAATACAACTTGCAGGAGAGCGTAAAAATGAACGAATTTCGATCTGTTTACATGTAAAAATATCCATGCCTCGACCTGAACTTTAGCTCGACCTCTCTTTCTCTGTTCCAGTGGGTACGTAGAACGGCACTTCGCCTCGGGACTGACCCCTCTTACGCAGTACAAGTACAGGCTTAACGCCAGTAACAGTGTCGGCACGAGCCCCTGGAGCGACGTCCTCACCGTATGTACCGCATGTAAGTCGGAGGCCGCTATAGGCTATCGTAGCTAGCTATAGGGTGAGGAAGGGCTATATATAGACGTCGTTCCAGCCCACCTTACCTTAATTTGGCAGGCCTGCCCAAGTCTTGTGAGCAGCTGCACAGCGCTGTGCAGAAGGAAGAGCACGAACTCATCAGAGACATCCTAAAAACAAGGTGAGAGGGTTCGCAGCAGCAACGCGGAGTGGACCACACATCCTTACCTCTGCAGCCCTCATTACGTAGATGTGCCCAATATGTATGGCTCCTCTCCGCTCATGTGTGCCTCGCAGTTGGGCAAAACAAGGTAGCCATGACAGAGCAGTTGCACACACATTTGACGCTTATGCACACACACATGGGACCCCATGCACACATGAAAGTGTTGTGGAGCTACTGCTTCAACATGGAGCTGCTGTCCAGTACTGTAACAGGAGTGGTAAAACAAGGTACTCACGGATGTATTATGTAATAGGGAGAACCTCTAACATGCCATGTATAGTTTAATGGAGGCATGTTACCATGGTAACTTGGACTGTGCAAAGGCACTAGTAGCAGGAGGAGCGTCATGGTTGACAACAGACAATTCAGGTATGTGCTCTGAGCAGTAATAGGGATGGTGGCTTGCATGAAGCAATCCTTGTCTCCTTATAGGCATGTCTGCACTGCATTGGGCAGTTGATGGTGGCCACATTGATATGATCATTTACATCCTTGACCAACAAGTGCCAGTTAAGCTTTTTTTAAAAATAAATAAATGCATTGCAACAAAGCCAGTGATGCCTCTCTCTCTCTTTTAACAATCCTTCCAAGGCAGACTACACAACAAGCACCACCCTGTGTGGGTGGTCCCCCCTCATGAGGACTGGTGCGTAGGCAACATTCTAATTAATGCCTTTTACACTGTCCTCTCTCCACCCCCACCCCCCCTCACTGATCTATTCCCTACACACATCCATTATTTGACACAGCAATGTTAACAGGGAGCACACAAGTTGCCCAGGTCTTAATAGAGCATGGCGCAAATTTGAATTTGATGGATGCTGATGGTAAAACGCCGTTGATGGTGGGCTTATCCACATGGGGAGCACGCAGTCAAGTTACCACCTTATCAAACCTCTTGACAGATGGCCAGTTTAAGCGGGTTTCGTGACCTTGCTCAGCTGCTGCTGCAACATGGGGCAGACTTCCATGCCAAAAGCAAGCATGGTAAGATTGCTCTGGACTTTGCAAGGACCTTCAATAGGCAGGTATGGCAACCTTACATGATACGCTTCTAAGCGGGCTGATATCAGGATGCACACACAACCACACTCACCCCACACAGGACGTAATAGAAGTACTAGAAAAGGCAGCAAGCTTGGCAGGCTAGGGTTGCGATGGACCACCTTCTGTGCCAACCCTTATTGCTTAGCATTGTATTGTAACGTTGGTACTACAGTGGTACAAGGGAATGTTTGTTTGAGTACACAATGGCAGTGATTAGATACAGAGGTGGAACAAGAGAGGAAACAAAAGTACTGGAAATGAGAAGTTACTGTTGCTTCACTGATGTGGATGTGATGTCGTCACACGGGCTGATAGTCTGGTCATGTGACTCATCACCATGGCACCCTTCTGCGCCTCCCTTGACATACAGATGTAGTGGCCTTCTGAAGCCTGCAAGCCACACCACCCCACCCTCATCATTTGCTTGACACGCAGCAACCCTCTACTTGCCTTTTGACTTGCTTACAGAGGTGCCCAGGAACTTGTGCTTCACAAACCCCACCTCCGGTGACATTAGGTAGTCATGAAAGTTTGATGGTCGAAGCTGAATAGAGTTGTAGTTCTTGTATATAGTTTCCTGGCAGAGGGGTAAGGAAGTCCCATTGACAGCCTGAGGGAAGACTCAACAGCAAAACCTCACCGTTAGCTTCTTCTTTCTTTTGTAAGAGCTAAAGGGTTGTGGCTCTAGAATAAAGTACCCACCATCACTGAGGTGATGGTGGACCTTCTGGAAGAATCTCTTGATGCCATCGTCCCCCCAGTTGAGATGGATCCACTTTGTGACGCTCAGTGCAAGAGTTACGTCATACTTATCCTGCTGCAATGTACAGTCGTCAGAAATGAAGTTACCCTGGGGAACACAGAATATGGTGATGGCAGAGAAGTCAATAGGAAAAGAGGTATGTAGAGGACAGAGGATCAATGACAAGAGAGCAGAAGTCAGACAAGATAGGAAGAAAGACTAAGTGTTTTTCTTGTTCACTACAATCGTCACATACACACACAAACTGGACGTTGTGAGGAAACCTATCTTCACCGCCAATAAGTGAAGAGGAGAGCACGTTTATGGGGCCTCGACACGAGGTAAGTGACATGGGAAATTGCCTTCCATCAGGTGCCAATGTGGGGACAAAGTACCTGATCAGAGACTTCGTCATTACATCACCAGTTGTTCCACACAATGCTTACCTGTAGAGCACCTTCCAAGCTGTTCTCACCAAACTGTCATCTATATCAATTCCGACTATTCTTCTTGGTTCCAATTCTTTTGCGATTCGGACTGTAACTTGCCCTGTATTGCTTCCAATGTCCAAAACATCCTTTCCTTTAAACATTTCCTTTCTCAACAGGCTAAAGCGAGGGTCATCTTCAAATGCTCCACCATTTCGGTAGCCATAATATTTATCATAGTTTCCATAGCAATATTTGCTGTTCTTTGCATTTGATTTTGGTGCCTGTGGAGTGCAACAGTGTGCTACAATTGGGAGTTGTGAAAGCTAACAACAGGAGATACCTCTGGACCATCTTTGGCTGACGTCCCCGCCTCCTCATCTGGCCTCGCGTGCTCCTCAGAAGAAAAGGTCCTGGTCCTTTTGTGTTTCCTTGCCACGTCCCTGTGTCTTGCATGCTTCTCTGTGGAGAAAAAGCACGTGACGCTAGAACCAAGCGCTCGCCAAACCCACCTGCCTTATCTTCCCCTTTCAGTACTGCCGATAGGTCACGCACCTTGCCTTCAAGATTGAGTGGGTCACGCTGCAAGAATGGGGGAGGAGGCGGAGGCTGACCCGCCTCTTGCATCGGCGAGGACATGCAGGATGAACATTGATCGGTGTCCTTCACCGTGCCAAGCAGGTTTAGCGGGTCAGACTGGCTGCCGCCAAGTCTTCGCATCATTATGGAGTCGGCGGCACTTTTGCTGCTGCTGCTACCCGTCCTTCTTGCCTTCTTTGTTCTGTGCCTGTACTCCCCACCACTGCCCTCAACCGAGTGAGAGAACGGCCTCTTGTGGCCCTTTTTGGGTGTCTTCACTACGGAGTCATCTTCCCCACTGGCCTTCTCTGAATCGCCCTTTTCCATCTGGCAGGTCTACTATTTCTGTGTGGATCATAGATAAATGTATAACGGAGTCATACTAGTATAGGCCTACCTAACTGACTGCCACAAGGTCGATAAACTTTAAATTCTCCCTTACGAGGTATAATTGACTCTGCTGACATATAAAATAATCGGTAGTATGCTACCACCATCTAAACCACGCAAACCAGTCATTACGATCTACTGCGCGCATGGTAGCACCGAAGCCGTATAATACGTACTTGAAATGTCCCGCGCCTCACGTGACGGACAATGAGCGCGAGCAGGATTATAGCGGACCAGAATCCGAAGAAGCTGTTTTCGATTTTGAACAAGCTAGATAGCTTTGGATGTGGAAGGAAGGTCACAAGGGTGAACTGGAAGCTTAACGCTTCAATACCATCGTATTGGACAATATCAAAAGTCATTCCAAAAGAGGTAGCATGGATCTAACGTGTTGTGGTTGTGCAAACTATTGCGAGCTTTCCCGTTGTGCCTCGTTTCAGGACATGATACATGGAAAGGTTTGGGGGACACTTACTTGGAGAGGTACGCGGTAGTTGACTGGTTCAGCTCACGTGCACCATGCATACCGGCTAGGTCGAAGCGACGGTAGGATCAGAGAAGTTAGGAGTCCACTGAAGAAACAATGGAGGCTGCTCCCAAAAGAATTTCATCAGAGGCAATAGCGTCGGCACGGGTATTCTTACATGTAATTGTTTGACTTGTCATTTTTGTGGTTACGTCCAAGCGAACTCGAATAAATAACGGCACGAACCATTCGTACGTACACGTTGCATGTATGATCAAGGTACATGTACCAATATCAACATCATGTATCATACTAGTACACACCGAAAATTTTATCGACCGTCAACCCTTGATGTAATACAGGCCTGACAACATTGGCTACATTTAAAAGTATTAGGTACACGCCCCGTAACGGTTTCATTGGTACCGCTATAGAGTATAGTGCACAATAGAGTATGAAATAGGTATACAACAGGCCCGGCTACCAGTGTCTGCAAACAACTCTATAATTGTAGGTGCAAAATTAAAAGAAAGGGGAGGGGAAAAAATTCATATGCTGCAAGACATAATTAATAAGATAACGTAATCTATTATTATTATAATATATATAACAATGATTTACACAAATATTTGTACCGGTTCGAACAAAGATGCTAACGTTAAAAGTCATTGTAACTGCTGGAATCCTGTTCATCGTGTGGACGTTGCCTGGAAACGCACAGAAACCTGCGAGCGGTAGGTTGGGCTAGGCTAACGGTCAACACATTCGCGACATATGGCCTTCCTCCTCCTCTTCCCCTTATCTGTCATTTCCTCACTGTTCTAAAGGTGTCATCCTCTACAGTTATGTGCTCCAGGCAGCTGTACCGAATAACACATTCTTCTCACAAAATAACGTGGGAGGGTCTTTTACGTCGTCGCTGGACTGCTTTACCGCTAATGGCGCCAACTCCATAGGCAACTGGTATAACCCCAGTGGAATAGTACTGGCAACCGGATACACCTCACCATACTACACCCTAAGAAATCCTTCAAGGATTAGCCTCTTCAGAACCGGCGGTGGTTGGGAAGGCGTGTTCACTTGTCGTATCCCCGATGAAAATGGAGTTATGCAAACCTTGTATGTAGGGATATATGCTCCAGCTACGATTCAGTCGTCTCGTAAGTTGTCCTCTATAGTTGCTGCCACCATTGGAGTGTTTTGATACTCGCCCCCCTCTCAAGATGGACCAGTCATCGTGCCTCCTGTGGTCTTCCAACTGCTCACAGACCTCTCGCAAAGCCCTCCAGGCTTCTCTTTGGCTGTTAACTCCACCTCCTCCCCGCCCACCACCGTCGTCTGGACGAGAAATGCCCTCCCGCCCACCAGCAGCTCCCTGTCTCTTGTGCTCACCGATGGAGTCTCAGCCAATTACACTAGTACCCTGGTTGTAGTGGGGGCAGGGTTAGGGGGCGTGTACCAGTGCAACATCTCCAATGCAGCAGGTACCAACACTGCGTCCTTCACAGTGACAGGTAAGGAAGGACCCCTGTTGAGAGCCCTCTGCTGTTGTAAAGCTAGCTTGATATCCCTTTCCTCCTCCTCCCCCCTCCCCCCCTTTTGCCCCTCCCACAGCCCAGTCCCCTCCTACCAATCTACAGGTGACTCAGCTGGGTGGGGGGAGTGTGCTGGTATCATGGACCCCACCAGGCAGTCCTTCCCCTGATGGCTACCTGCTCCAGTATGTGGGCAACAGGTCGGCCAACTCCACACTGCTACAGGGGACGTCCTCGCAGTATACAGTGCAGGGTCTGGTGGACAGAGCCAACTACACTGTGCGAGTTCTGTCATACTGTGGCATATGCATTCCAAGTGTGTGGAGTGCGGTCTCCTTCACTGTGACTGGTGAGCGTAACATGGTGTGGTAGTGATGGTGTGATGATGTGGTGATGGTGTGATGATGTGTAGTGATGGTGTGATGATTTTTAGTGATGGTGTGATGATTTTTAGTGATGGTGTGATGATGTGTGGTGATGATGTGTGATGATGTGTGGTGATGGTGGAATAATGTGTAGTGATGATGTGATGATGTTTAGTGATGTTGAGATGATGTAGAGCAATGACAGTACCCCTCCTCCCCAGATCCTGATCCTCCATCTAATATTGTGGCCACACCCATCTCCACCACCTCTGTACTGGTCATGTGGCAGACTCCCCGAAACATGTCTGTATTCATGTATGGCTTTGTTGTCCGATACATGCCCAACACACCCTGCGGGGAAATCCCAGGGGGCAGTGGGCCCCCCACCAACGAGACATCCCAGCTTGTTGGGGGGCTACAAGAGGGAACTGAATACACTTTCAGCGTTGGATTGAAGTTTACTTATGGAGGGGTGGGGCAGTGGTCACTCGGTGCCATGGCAACTACATATCCAGATGGTAGGGTTGAAGCTATGTCCTACACTAATGTAGATTTCTCTCTTCCTCAGTCCCAACCGGGCCCCCCTTAGGTGTGGTTGCCCTCTCACCTCCTGGTTCTTCCACGATCCAAGTGACCTGGGACCCGCCCTCCTGCCTGTCCCAAAACGGTCCTATCACTTCTTACGAGGTGCAGTTCAACTCCACCCTCCCCTCCTCCTCCACCAATCAGACCAGCCTTACTGTCTCTGTGCCACGCCTCTTCACCACCTATATGGTGAGGGTGGCTGCAGTCAACGCCAATGGCACTGGCCCTTTCAGTTACTACTACCCTGTGGATGTGGTTGGGGGTGAGTTTATATTGCCTGAGAGGTTCTGAGATACAAAGCTCCATGTTCTTCCTCTGTTCCCCCCTCCCTTCTCCCCCTCCCCCTCCCTTCCCCCTCTCCCTCCCCTCCCCCTCTCCCTCCCCTCCCCCTCCCTTCCCCCTCCCCCTCCCTTCCCCTCCCCCTCCCCCTCCCTTCCCCTCCCCTCCCCCTCCCCTCCCCTCCCCCTCCCTTCCCCTCCCCCTCCCTTCCCCTCCCCCTCCCTTCCCCCTCCCCTCCCTTCTCCCTTCTCCCCCTCCTCCTTTCTCCCCTCCTTCTCCCTCCCTTCTCCCCCTCCTCCTCCCTTCCCCCCTCCCCCTCCCTTCTCCCTCTCCTCCTCCCTTCTCCCCTCTTTCTCCCTTCTCCCCTCCCTTCTCCCTCCCTTCTCCCCCTCCTCCTCCCTTCCCCCTCCTCCTCCCTTCCCCCTCCTCCTCCCTTCTCCCCTCCTCCTCCTCCCTTCCCCCTCCTCCTCCCTTCCCCCTCCTCCTCCCTTCCCCCTCCTCCTCCCTTCTCCCCTCCTCCCCCTCCTCCCTTCCCCTCTCCTCCTCCCTTCTCCCCTCCTCCTCCCTTCTCCCCTCCTCCTCCCTTCTCCCCCCTCCTCCCTTCTCCCCTCCTCCTCCCTTCTCCTCCTCCCTCCCCTTCTTTTCCCCTCCACCATCAGTGCCTGGGAACGTTAAGTCTTTGTCAGTGGTCCCAAACATTGTCTCAGTCAACATTCTATGGAGCCCCCCTGATATAGGAGGGGGTTGGGTCACTGAGTATGAAATCCGTAACAGTTGGGGGAATGTAGCTGCTGTGCCGTACACCAACCTTGGATACAAGATGGGAGGTCTGCAGCCATCAGCGATGTATGCCTTTGCGGTGCGGGCAGTAACAACAGCTGGTGCTGGTGGATGGACTGCTATCGTAAACACAACCTTGGCCATTGGTAAGCATGTTGTAGTTCAAGTCCCTTCTTTGCATTCTTTATTGTCCTTTCCACATTTTCTCCCTCCCTCCCTCCCTCCCTCCCTCCCTCCCTCCCTCCCTCCCTCCCTCCCTCCCTCCCTCCCTCCCTCCCTCCCTCCCTCCCTCCCTCCCTCCCTCCCTCCCTCCCTCCCTCCCTCCCTCCCTCCCTCCCTCCCTCCCTCCCTCCCTCCCTCCCTCCCTCCCTCCCTCCCTCCCTCCCTCCCTCCCTCCCTCCCTCCCTCCCTCCCTCCCTCCCTCCCTCCCTCCCTCCCTCCCTCCCTCCCTCCCTCCCTCCCTCCCTCCCTCCCTCCCTCCCTCCCTCCCTCCCTCCCTCCCTCCCTCCCTCTCTCTCTCTCTCCTCTCTCTCTCTGTAGGAAAGGTTCAGAATATTAAAATCACAAATATTAATTCAAGTACTGTACACATCACCTGGGATTCTCTTGGCTCCACTGATATCTCATTCTACAATGTGTCCTACGTTCTTCCTACCAGTCCCCAGACCAGCATTCTGGTGCTCGGAAACACCAGCTCGGCCATTGTCGGTGGGCTTTTGGCGGGAGAGCAGTATCAGTTCACCGTGTCTGCTGTAGTGTTGGTCAATGGTACAGCGTTGGCAGGAGAGGGGAGGAGCTACATGTTCGCCATAGTAACAGGTACACTTCAGGGTGTGTCATTAAGGTGTGGTGACCACAACTCTGTGTATACAGATGTCTCTCCCTCCGTACTGGCACTGGTTGTGGGCGTGGTCGTTGGAACTGCGATTGGAGCAGTGTGTGTTGCCTTGGTGATAGTTCTAATCATGTACTCTGTAAGGTGAGAAGTTTTGTGTCTGGTCTGTTTGAAGTGGGTGTGTGTTGTCTGCTGCATTGTGTTGTGTGTGTTTTGGGCATGCATGTTGTTCTTTGCCAGCAGAGTAGTTCCTCCCCCCCTCAAGCTGTTATATGGCATCTGTGTGTACAATCCACCGTCACATGATCCCTTTGACACCACCATCACATGATGTGTGTGTGTGTGTGTGTATTTCTATGTGCACACCTCATATCCTCACACCTCATACCCTCACTAGAAGGTGTGCACACCTCATATCCTCACACCTCATACCCTCACTAGAAGGTGTGCACACCTCATATCCTCACACCTCATACCCTCACTAGAAGGTGTGCACACCTCATATCCTCACACCTCATACCCTCACTAGAAGGTGTGCACACCTCATACCCTCACACCTCTTATCCTCACACCTCATACCCTCACTAGAAGGTGTGCATACCTGTTATCCTCACACCTCATACCCTCACTAGAAGGTGTGCACACCTCATATCCTCACACCTCATACCCTCACTAGAAGGTGTGCACACCTCATACCCTCACACCTCTTATCCTCACACCTCATACCCTCACTAGAAGGTATAAGAACTCTGGGAACATGGATGTGGCCAGCCATGATGCCTTGGAGCTGGTCAAGCCTCCCTTACATCTACCCCTGCCTGTGTTTGATGAACCATATCACCAGCACAAAGTGGCCAGTAAGCTCACACACACACACACTCACACACACACACACACACACACACACATACATACACACACACATGCATACACACACATACATACACACACATACATACATACATACATACACATACACACACACACCACACCACACCACACAGTAAGATGCAGGATTTGCATCTATTAGTACAACATCCAGCAGGATTCTTACCCTCTCTGTGTGTATATGTGTACATACAAACTATCTCTCTCGTAGGCTCCAAGCCCACCATTGAAGACAATCCTAAAGATAAGATTGCTGAGGTGGGAGAACAGGTTGTGTTCCAGCCCAGGGTCTCTGGCAACCCCGAGCCCACGATAGCATGGTATCACGACGGGGCCATGGTCACGTCGGACTATTCTTTGGAGTTGGACGAGAGGGGCAAGCTGACCATAGTGAGCGTAGAGCTGAAGCACGCTGGTGTGTACCGCTACACCGTCAGCAACAACCTGGGGTCAGTGCAGGGCCAGGTGTCCCTCTTTGTACTGGGAGAGAAAGGGGGTCTCCAGACCGATGGGACGCTGACATTTCAGCCGCAGACCATACAATCTGTTCCCGTGCCCCTGAGTGAGTTTGGACAATACGTGGAGGATCTTCACATCTCTGGCAACAAGGGGTTCAGGGAACAATTTTCTGTAAGGACCCCCCCACCCCCCACCTTTGTATTACTTGGGGTTCAGGGAGCAATTTTCTGTAAGGGACCCCCTCTACCCCACCTTTGTATTACTCTCCTGGTGTGGCCAGCTGTCATGTCTTCCCCGTGTTGACCACTTCAGAGGCTTGACTCTGGGGAGTTTGGTCGATCAGTACTTGAAGGGCTTCTGCCCCAGAACAAGGCCAAGAACAGATTCCTCAATATTGTTGTATGTAAGTGAGGGACAATTAGGGAGGGGTGGGAGTGTGAAGGGGTGGGAGTGTGAAGGGGTGGGAGTGTGAAGAGTGGGAGTGTGAAGAGGGTGGGAGTGTGAAGGAGGTGGGAGTGTGAAGGGGGTGGGAGTGTGAAGGAGGTGGGAGTGTGAAGGGGGTGGGAGTGTGAAGGGAGTGGAGGGTTGGTATGGAGAGGAAAGGAGTTTGTTACTTTAAAAGGGACTGGAACCATGTGTTGCAACTGCAGATGACGACAATAGAATAGAACTGAAGCCATTAAAAGGCTCAAGCGAGGAGTATCAAGATGGCTACATCAATGCAAGCTACATAGATGTGAGGACAAGTCTGTTAGCCATCTCTCCCCCCTTATTCCCCTCATTACCCCCTCTTTAACCTATCTCCCCCTTTTTCTCCCTTTATTTTGTCTTTAACCCTATCTCTCCTTATTTTGTCTTTAACCCTCTCTCTCCTTATTTTGTCTTTAACCTTATCTCTTCTTATTTTTTCTTTAACCCTCACTCTCCTTATTTTTCTTTAACCCTCTCTCTCCTTATTTTGTCTTTAACCCTCTCTCCTTATTTTGTTTTTAGCCCTCTCTCTCCTTATTTTGTCTTTAAACCTCTCTCCTTATTTTGTCTTTAACCCTCTCTCTCCTTATTTTTTTGCCATTGTATCATACATTGTTACCACCTCTCCTCCTCCCTTCTCCCACCTCTCCTCCTCCCTTCTCCCACCTCTCCTCCTCCCTTCTCCCACCTCTCCTCCTCCCTTCTCCCACCTCTCCTCCTCCCTTCTCCCACCTCTCCTCCTCCCTTCTCCCACCTCTCCTCCTCCCTTCTCCCAACTCTCCTCCTCCCTTCTCCCACCTCTCCTCCTCCCTTCTCCCACCTCTCCTCCTCCCTTCTCCCACCTCTCCTCCTCCCTTCTCCCACCTCTCCTCCTCCCTCTCCTCCTCCCTTCTCCCACCTCTCCTCCTCCCTTCTCCCACCTCTCCTCCTCCCTTCTCTCACCTCTCCTCTTCCCTTCTCCCACCTCTCCTCCCTTCTCCCACCTCCCCTCCTCCCTTATCCCACCTCTCCTCCTTCCATCCTGCAGGGCTACTCATCTCCACGGAAATACGTGGCCACACAAGGTATGAATCAAACAAGGAATAGTAGTATTCGCGTATGGTATTAATAACATAAGGTATTAACATAGGTATTAACAGAAGGTATTAAAAAGTATTAGCTAGACGTCATTACAATGTTAATAAACACACATGGAAATACTGCATAATGTCTCTACACATGGGGGTATCTCTAAGTGATCACCCTCTCCGTATCACCCTCCCTCATCAACCTCCATATCACCCTCCCTCATCACCCTCCTCATCATCATACCCTCCATCATCACCCTCCATCATCACCCTCCATCATCACCCTCCATCACCCCCTCATCACCCTCCCTCACACCCTCTCTCATCACCTCCCCCATCACCTTCCCACATCACCCTCCCACATCACCTCCCTCATCACCCTCCCATATCACCCTCCCTCAGGTCCCCTGGCTACCACTGTGGTGGACTTCTGGCGTTTGGTGTGGCAATGTCATGTTCCCTCCATCGTCATGATAACCAACCTGAAGGAAGGAGGGAAGGTTAAGTGTGAGCGTTACTGGCCTGAGGAGGGCAGCTGTGAGTACGGACCATTCAGGGTAACCATGAGCAACCAAACTAGTGTACCCTGACTATACTACCAGAACCCTTCAAGTGTCAGTGAGTGCAATAAAAGTAGAAGATGTATATGTATGTGTGCACATGTGTGTGCATGTGTGTGTATGTGTGTACATGTGTATGTGTGTGTATGTGTGTATGTGTGTATGTGCATGTGTATGTGTGTGTGTAGTTGTGTATGTGTGTAGATGTGTGTATATGTAAAACGACATGGCCAAAACGGGAATGGTTGTTCATGATGCACCACTGGTCAGGTCAAAAAGTCACTTACTCACTAGAAACCCGTACTTAACGCCCGCCTCTGCCCACCTATCCTCCACACCCCACCTCTGCCCACCTATCCTCTACACCCACCTCTGCCCACCTATCCTCAACAACCACCTCTGCCCACCTATCCTCTACACCCACCACTCTGCCCACCTATCCTCTACACCCACCTCTGCCCACCTATCCTCCACCCACCTCATTATCAGCTTACACAGAGCTGCTGTAGAATTGTAAATGATTTCCAATAATATCTCCAATAGTGAACCATGATTATGGTTCGGGGGCAATTAAGTATTTGAGAAAGTAAATTGGATGTAGGGTGATACAAAGAAGGGACATTGATGTTCACTGTGGGACAGTAGAATGATACACCATGGCAATTGTCAGTACACCAACTTTGAATGGATTTTGGTAAAACTTTAATATCCTAATAGTTTACTGAAGTTGCTGCAATTGCAAGGTGACAACTGCCTAGTATTTGTCTGCCTAAAGTACTATGTTAAGGGAGGAAGCAGACCTTTGTTATATCTGTGATATGTTAGGGAGGACTTCATTAGATCTGTGATATGTTAAGGAAAGACTTCATTAGATCTGTGATATGTTAAGGAAAGACTTGAGTAGATCTGTGATATGTTAAGCGAAGACTTCACTAGATCTGCTTTTTGGCACAACCATATTGATACCCATTATCAACTTCTTTCCCAAAGAAAATGTTTTCTATTAA
>OX442425.1:792499-914999 GCA_949361645.1 Spongilla lacustris
CCTCCCCTCTCCCTCCTCCTCCTCCCCTCTCCCTCTCCTCCTCCTCCCTCTCCCTCTCCTCCTCCCCTCTCCCTCCTCCTCCTCCCCTCTCCCTCCTCCTCCCCCTCTCCCTCCTCCTCCTCCTCCTCCTCTCCCTCCTCCTCCTCCCCTCCTCCCTCTCCTCCTCCTCCCCCCTCTCACCTGATCCCAGAAGGGACTGTTGCTCCCCTTCTTTGGAGCAGAATCTTTGATGTCTCCTCCACAGACTATCTTCACTATAGCATTCAGTTGCCCTCCAATCAGCTTGCGCGCTTCAATCACATGAACTCTCACCTGATCACATGATGGAAGCACATGACATCATCCCCACCCAACCTGCACTTCAGCTAACCTGAAAGTCCAGAGGCTTGTCGGGAAGTTTGGATCGGGCAGCCGACTTCTGCCTAGTGTTGCTGCGACTGTGCGTGATAAGTGGGCGTGGCTATCAGCCTCCTCACTAACTATGATACTTACGAATTTTTAACCTTAGAAGAGAGTGACGTAGGATCTGCTCCCGTAGCAACGTCCCCTCCTCCCACCTCCTCTGTCCCATCAACCACAATCACTGTGAAGGATAGCCACGAGGATTAGTACACCACCACACACCCTCACCACCTCACCAACATCCTGCGGAGCTTCACCAACTCCCCCACCACCCTCTTGACCATCTCCACTACCACCTCCACCACCATCACCTCCATCACTTGTATCTCCAATTCCACCTCCACTCACAACAGCTGTGCTTCCGCCCACATCCGCTGACACAGGCCCTGCCACAGAGGCACTTCTTCCTCTCTGTGGACTTGTGTAGACCAACTCCAGCTGAATTTTGGACTAAAGCATGAAGCCATTAAGGACATGCGTACTGCATACACACACATAGACATACATACCCACACATTAAACCATGCATACACACATTGCACACATGCACTGATGCACACTTAGTATATACATACTTGGGGTAATAATTCTCCTGACTTTGAGCGCAAACTTGAATTAACACTCATCCTTCCCTTCTGCACCACATCACGCAGCTGTATCTCCAAAGTACCAAGAATCCTGCACACGTGAGAGATGGTATATTCACCACCCAGCAAGAAATTCTTACTCGGATCTTATAAGACAGCAATAAGATTTAGATAGTGTGTAAGAATTTATGTAAGAAAACTACCGCCTTATCCTTAGGTATGGATAAAGTTCAATAGTAATCGTACGTAAGATCTTAAGTCAGATCTTACGTAAGATTTTTTTTTGCTGGGCACAACTGAAGGGCGTGGTCATCTACCTGTTCCGTCCAACCACTTCATGGTCGTAGACCTCTATCTTCAGCACCTCGGCTGGACTGAGGCCTCCGGAAACTTGGAAGTCAAACCTCTGCAGCGATGCAACTTTCCATTATTTTGGCGGAATTTAAAAGCGGGCTGTAGCTCACCTCGTCCCAGACTGGGTCCAAGTTATTATTAATCACTTTCGTTTTCTCCTTCCGGCCTGCGAATTAATGACAACAGGTGCGCGCATGTACAGCGACCGTGCATGCATGGGGGTGCGCGCGGCATACGGCATACGGCCAGGTACCTTGCAGCAGGAGGACGCAGAATGGGTCACTTTTGCTGAACCTTTCCACGTTGGGAAGGTTCGTTGCACACTTCACTGCAACCTGGAGAGACATAGCGACCTCCTAGGAGTTGATGTTACCACTTCGAGAGGCGGGTCGTATTTTTAAAGGAGGAGGAGGTGCGCCATGAGGGGGAGGGCTGGTTGACGCTTTCTAATTCTAATAATCGATCGCACGCGCGCGCATGTGGTCATAATTAATTGCGTTAATTGCTTTTATTGTCCGCCGTATTTTATACTGATGATGCTCACGTGATCACATGCACACACTAGTTGCGGTGATGTAATCCGTCCGCTGCTGTGAGGTATTTGGTCTGGGTACGAGACATTTTCCGAGGGTGCAAGAAATCCCCGTTTTACAAATATCAGTTTTGTGCCATAATGTACATCTATATGGCAACTACATGTATAATGTGTAATGTAACATACCATATGAGCCCAATAGCCATACACTTAGTAAACGAGCACCAATATGACGAACTGATTAACCATTCCTTTCATCCACACCCCCTTCATTTGCATGCACACTCACACATCTACACGCCCCACAGACACACATGCACCCACACAAAAATACATGTAGGCCAGTTTCCAGTATCAATGCATGGGCTATGGAGCCATGCGTGATAACATCAAGTGTGTGGTGGTGTCTTTCAAGGAGCCCTTTGGCTTCCATAGGTGGTCTCGTTCCCAAGCTCTTACCTCTATGATTGGTACGTGTAGGCTTGCCATCTTTAGCCGAAGCCACAATGCTGACAACCTACTTGTACTCTCGTGGTGCGCACTCATTGGAAATACCTACACTTGGCACAAAGGCCTTGTCCATTGATACCTTGTCACCAAAAGTTTAGGGTAGTTCCAATGAGTGCGCACCACGAGAGTAGAAGTTGGCTGGTCAGCATTGTGGCTTCGGCTAAAGATGGCAAGTAGCGTGAGGTGGCCAGCCTACACGTACTAATCGTAGAGGTGGTCCAAGGAGCAAAGGTAGTAAGTCAACGTACAAAACTCTACATATACGACAGTCTGGGACAAGGAAGAGTTTATGCTGAGAACCAGATGGTGTACGGAAAGGTTTACAAACAAAAATTACAACAGTATGCGATTACCAAGCATATTGGTAATGGTAGTGCATGCGCGCTAGGACCCTGCCAGTGTATACCAGGCCCTGTTTTTCGCCCCCGCAACTTATAAACAGGGCCTGGGGACGAGGCTAGATCAAACCATGCTGCCAACAGTAAGCTTGAGTCAATGACATAATCAGGAGTCTTTTTAAAACCCATCCATTTAAAAAGGCTCCTGATATGTCAGACTCTGTCAAACTTAGTGTTGGCAGCATAGTTTTTGATCAATAACTGGATCAGTCAGAGGATCACTATCCAAGCAGGAATTATTACTCAAAGCCAAAGGTCTAGTCCGCGAATGTGACACAATGTTGCTAGACAACTGCTGAGGTTTTTATTCCGGTCTGCAAAGGGTCCAATGGACCCTTTGGATTTGCGATGAGATGGAACATCAGTGTCAATAATGATATCAAATACATGTAATGCCTCCACCTGAGGTTGCCACGCCCTCTAATCCCTAAGTCAACTCACAGCCCATCATCTCCATGGTCGCTTACAACTGGTTCCGTGATGACATGTGTTCATATATCTCCTATGCAATCTCTGATTTCATTGTGCCTTTGAATGATGAGTCCTCCCTTCTTGCCACCAAGGGCACAGTGAAGGGTTAAGGTGGTACCCCACAACCATCTAGGAGGTACAAGGGTGACAGCTGGTGAGCCAAGTTGATGTCTTTCTTTCAGTGCTCTTCAAAGTGCTCTCTGTCGATCAGGGCTAAAAGAAGGTATTATACTCTCAAATTTCAGTATGATGTCGTCTTCCTTAGCGGCTCATCTTCCTGGTAGTAGTCAGTGACTCCAAATGCTGCTCATGTTGAAAATCAATCACACCCTTGATGATGCTGTTTAGATGTCTTGATTTAATAGCTTCATGCCCTAATTAGTCCGCCATATTGGTGCGCGTTTACTAGGTGTATCGCGTTGTGTAGTTGCCATGTATAGGTGTAGCAATCCTCGGAACGTGTCTCGTACCCAGACCCAAATACCTTACAGTAGTGGATGGATTACATCACTGCAACGACAGATATTTGTACTGTAGGACTTGTCACGTAGCATAACGTTTCGGACCATCCGCGTTATGAATTTAATGAGGCGGAAGCTAGGGGGCAGAAGCCGGAAGTCTTGTGAACTCACTGGTAAAACAATTGACTAAGACGTAGGTTTGCGTTACAACAGCAAAAGAGGGTACAACGATAAGTGTTTCGCGTAAGTTAGTTGTATATGGATCGTTGCCTTCCTGTAGTGCGCTTCACACACACGATCAACATGGCCTCTAGCAGCATTTTCAGGCGCCTCGTTGTTACTGCGCCCTGCATGTCGAATACATGCTTCATATTCTACAGTTTTACGAAGTGATCGAGCCATCATATTTATATACCTTACTAGCGGTACATATTCGAGAAAAGTAACGAGTAGCGATTTAGAATTCGAAGTGCCATCACTTTGTGCGGCCATCCTAGGTGATCAGAGGCGGCCCCAGCATCTACCTAGGGGAGGGGCCAAGCACACGAGGGGCGCCAAAAGGGGCGTGGCTTACGATACTTCAGCTCAGATACGCGCGTAGCCGTTTGACTCTGGATTGTTGCTACATGTAGCCTAATAATTAAATGCATGCGATCGAGTGAGCGCTAGAAGTTAAATTATGCTCCGGATATGTTGTAGTCTCTTTGGATTGTAGTAATTGACAATAGGTTAAGGATTTGTATAGTTTATGAAAGAATCACCATACTGTAGAATTTAAGTGAAATACGTATCAGTATATAAAATTTTCGACCAATCTTTATTTATACGTATCAAAACCTACGTATTCATTTATTGGGTGAAGTTAAAAATTACGTATAAGTATTAGATATTCATTATGCCTACGATGCAATATTCATTCTCAGGGCTCAGTGCACAGGAAATAACGAAGCCGTGAGCTTAGATCGTTCGGTGTTGGGCCTTGTCCTGTCCTTTGAAATACATGTAGAATAAACATTCAATCCGCACTATTTAGAATGTGCCATTTACCGTTCGTTTCAGCTGTGGGTACGGTGCCGTATTTGAAACTTCTCGAAAGACAACGCCGTAATTACGTATCGATCATGTTTCGGCAATTATAAATTGAGTATTACGTAGCCCTCACGGGTGTTTCATTGCATTGAAAAGATGGACATTAGGTCTCGTCCCCATACTTCGCGATAGAAGATTTAATGGAGACCTCATTATAGCATAGCATTGGAATGTGGGCTCTCTTGTACAATCTGTATGAAAATATGGGTTAAGCATCCTTCGAGGATTACAGACATACCAGCGTTATGGTATTTGTGTGCACGTACGCCACGATATCGAGCCTGGACTGATAGCGCTCCATTTGGAGTTATTATCTTCGAAAAATGTTTTTTCTTTTTTTTGCCTGACAAGTGATCTATAAACTTATACGAGAGTATACAGTGTTGCCTCTACCTATTCTTACTATCTCTGTTGTTAGACACATTTTCTGTGAGACGTACGAAGGCTCTGAATATGGCAGTTATTGTTAACATGGCGGAGCGCTTCATTGAATCTACCAGTAGGCCTATTCAGCGTACTATCGTAACATTAAATGAAATCAATGCCATGAGTATATCTTAACAAGGTTCAGTTCTAGTCTTCGCGCTTTCTTTTTATCGTTCTTATTGGCATTAAGAGTACTGTAGGACACACACTCAGGTGATGCTCTTGCATGATGCATTTTAGCCACTGCACTTTGTTTGCCATACACCCATACGTCCTATACAACTTGTTTGAAATGGGCATGTATGGCTTCAGTGCCTTGTTCTCCCATTAGTCCAAGTCCAGCATTGTATGTACTCATCCACTCGACGCGATGATGTGCATTTCCAGTATATGCATTTTAATTGTCCTCTTTGTTCCAGGGAAAGCAAAGTCGGAGTAGCTAAAAAAAATTCTTGTATTGCAAGTTTTTTTTTGGGCCTTTGTCACTCGCACTAAAGTCAGTGGCTGTAAAAGATGAGAAATGCCATAGCCAGCAGGCCTTAAATTGCCTACTGGACCATGTATGCTCTGCAGGCCTAGTGCCTACTTGGAGTGTGCTCTGCAGGCCTTGCCTACGGGGTGTGTGCTCTGAAGGCCTTGGCTACTGGGTGTGTGCTCTGAAGGCCTTGGCTACTGGGTGTGTGCTCTGAAGGCCTTGGCTACTGGGTGTGTGCTCTGAAGGCCTTGGCTACTGGGTGTGTGCTCTGCAGGCCTTGCCTACTGGGTGTGTGCTCTGAAGGCCTTGGCTACTGGGTGTGTGCTCTGTAGGCCTTGGCTACTGGGTGTGTGCTCTGTAGGCCTTGGCTACTGGGTGTGTGCTCTGTAGGCCTTGGCTACTGGGTGTGTGCTCTGTAGGCCTTGGCTACTGGGTGTGTGCTCTGTAGGCCTTGGCTACTGGGTGTGTGCTCTGAAGGCCTTGGCTACTGGGTGTGTGCTCTGAAGGCCTTGCCTACTGGGTGTGTGCTCTGAAGGCCTTGCCTACTGGCATGGGCACCCCCAGCATTTCCGGAAGGGGGGAGCCAGGGATAGGGCAAGGGAGTGCCATTTGACAGCCGCGAATACGTTGTCCACTTTCGGCTGATTCAACCAGTGGGGGGGGGGGGTGCTGGTGCTGTCCCCTTTCGGCCCATTCAATCAGTGGGGGAGGGGGTTTGCTGTCCGCTTTGGCGCAGTTCAACCAGGGGGGGGGGGGGGGGGGGGCCATGGCCTCCCTGCCCCCACCCTGGGGATGCCCATAACTGGGTGTATATGCTCTGCAGGCCTTGCCTACTTGGTGGGTGCTCTGCAAGCCTTGCGTATGGTGCTAATGTAGGGTCCTTTTTACCACACACGATCTTTGGAGGTGCAATGGTCTTTATATGAAGAAGCAAAGCACTTAACATGACGCCTGGTGGTCACCCTGGTGTTCTTGCCTGTTCTAAGTGGATCCATGAGTATACACATGTATGGCTTATACATGTATGTGCATGTATTTGTGTATGTGCATATATGATTAACCCTATGAGGTCATGTGAATATACATACTTGCATGTGCATGTATAGCTTCACCATTTCAGTTGAAAACATGTCCTGAGCTTCATTAAAAAGGTAGCGCTGCTATATGCTGTCTCTTGATGACCAGCAGAGGTTTTTTTAACACATACGCTGCATAAAAGGTGTACTTTGGCATTGCGGAATATCCATTGCTGTACTGTTCATTCACGTGACTTCAATTATTCATGACTAAACAAACTAAAAGTAACCGTTTTGTTCTCTCACCAGAAAATGCGTCTAAGCATGAACTATACACGTATAGAATGTACAATGATTCCTCTTTACGGAAAGGTAAGTTTCATGCCCAACATTACAGTCAGGCGTTTTTTTGAGAAAAATTGGTTGCCGTACCGTTACCTGCGCGGAGTTAGTAGGCAGGAAAATAACACGTCTCGTCAGTGCGCACATATCTTATCCAGTACGGAAATGAATGTAGAAAAGCTTAATATAATAGCATTATTTATTGATAGCTTTTTGTGATCAAAATAGATTTTAGAACATAAACCACATTTTAATGAGCTCCTTCATTCGTCCAGAGATAATATATAGAGGGATTGGAAACGGGGCCAATCAACACTAATCAACGCGCGCATTCCTCGAACGAATCCTTACAAGCGGTTAGATAGAACTTAGAAAATTTTACAACAGACACCCAGGATGGAGGGAGTGTGACACTTTATTCCTCGCACTCAGCATGGTCAATGATCGTACCCAAGCCACCAGTGAATTGGGACAAAGGGAAGGAGACACTGCGTGAGTTTATTACTGATGAAAGTGCCGAAACATCGATTTTCTTCTGCCCATCCATCACCTTTGAAGAAATGTACAGAACGATTGGGACGTGGTTTACCTTTAAAAACATGTGATGGGCACACAACCAACATAGCTCTACCATAATAATATATTAAAACCAGCTACCATCGTAACAAAAAGCCGTGGCTCCCCCAGAGAGTAAGGGTACCCAAAACATCATAGCGAGGTTTCTGAAGATGCTATACGCAAACAACATAGCGATGGGCACATACTAGACTATGAGCAGTAAATACACAAATAATGACGTGGACAGTTTATTTAGATCGACGGATTCTCCCCCCAAAGTAAAAAAATGGCCATTTTTATTTTATTTTTTGGTTAAACAATGGCGCAAAATCGAATCTATAAGTACTCAATGAATCTTTAGTTGATCGTCTATCGACTACTGTATTTAAACTTGAGAAAGGATGTTTCATTACCTTGTGACATTCAAGACTTCAATTCAAGCCTACAATTCCGCCCCCTTTTTTGGTCAACGTAGGTGCGATTCACGCGTGCAAGGATAGGGCGCGCTAAAATTGCTAAAGTATATGGCGCACGTGATTTGTTTCCAATCCCTTTATATATTATCTCTGATTCGTCGGAACACTAAGAGTACCGTAAATGTAATACATTTCTAATTAAAAAACCTAATGTCCATCTCGAAACAGCCGTGCCCTTGTTAGCTAAACCATTATTAAAAATACGTATCCGTATTACGTATTACTTTTATACCAACCTTTGTTATTCGTATTGCACATAAATTCTACAGTAGGCGGCCGGAGGGGGGGGGGGGGGGGGGGGGGGGGGGGGGGGGGGGGCCAGGGAGCCCTTAAACGGTTTAAGGGCCCCGGTTTAAGGGCCTCCTGCCCCCCCCCCCCCCCCCCCCCCCCCCCACCCCCCCCCCCCCCCCCCCCCCACCCCCCCCCCTCCGGCCGCCTATGGTGATTCTTTCATAAACTATACAAATCCTGATAGAGCACAAGTGTCTTACTTGAGCCATATTGTTCTTTTCAACACCACGCTACTAAGTATCATCTTTATAGGTAAGGTAAGCTGCCATATTAGCACGGGTTTTTTAACGGGACTGTACAAGTCAAACGCATCGTCTGGAGTACGTTTTAACGCTACCAAGTGTCACTACTGATGGATGCGCACCATACCATCGTTTTAAAAGTTTTGCAGCACCTTCTGTTTTGTATATCCACTCGCACCTCTGAGGGGGGGGGGGGGGGGGGGGGGGGGGGTACGCGATGAGTGCCAAATTAGCACGGGGGGTGTGTCGTAGCTTTTCAATCGAACAGACAACCAGCAACGCCGCCAACGTATCTGGAAGTATCCAAAGTGAAGTTCTAAACACACAAAAAAATACACATGGCCAGAAATTGCATGCCTTCATTACTAATTTCTGACGCGTTATGACGTTTTTCCCGTTTCATTACCGTGCACGCGTATGGAGGATGACACTCTTTTGATCACTGTCACTCAGGAAAAGATGCCCATGACAAGGAAAAAGAACTTTATGATGAAGAGGATCATAAGGTATACCTCTGTCGTTAAACAAAAAAATTAGCCCTCTTCCTGACGCTTCCTCATCAGAATTTCAGTGTTTCCATAGACATGTATGGATTTTGATTTTAAAAATGAGGGTTTTTCAAGACATTTATGCTTCCTGACGAAAATCCAAGCTAGATATCAAAAAGGAAAGACTAACTGCTGTTAGTAAAACCATTAGGGCTGGAGTGTGACATATTTTAACGTTCATGACCCTTTTACCCTCGCTTCCCTGATCACTTTTATCATTAAGGTTCATATGTCTTTGTAAATACCAATATTCAATAATAAATCGACAAACGCCGCGTGCGTGCCCTGCCGCGATGAAGGTTTTCAAACAAGAAGGCACAAATCACCGACCACGGTATGAATCCTAGCAACGAACGTTCGATACTTGATAGCTTGTTACACATGTGCGTCTGATTTCGACTGTTGTGCGTGTGCATGGGTGGCAATATAGATGCGATTGTACTTTTTTTTGGTAGTAGGCCTACTCGGCTGCTCCAACATTCTTTTTAAGCCCTAGCTGTAGGGCGCGATCATGTTCGGAGTGTTTTAGCTACCTATATTAGGTACTTGGATAAATCACGTAACTACCGTAAAAAATTGTTTCCCAAAAATTGTGCCGTAATTTTTGACTGCCGGAGAGGATTGATTTGTGGCGATCGATTGTTTGTGCTGGTTTTGAGTTCTGTTGTGCTTGCTATATTCTATAAAGGTAGCCCATGGCTTCTTTTAGCATTTGCTATTCGTTGTATACGGTGAAATGATTCGCAGTAGTAAGTTGTGGGCGTGTCAAAAAAGGGTATGGTTTGCTGGTTATAGAATTTTGTAGCGCATTGAATGGGTTCCATGAAATACATATGAAGGCATTAAGGACACCTAGTTGCATTACTCATTTAAGTATGAGGGCAATCAGACGATGCGCAGGGTGTTGTCTCGAAGCCTCCACGAACGGCTTCATATGGTTTAAGATACGCGATTATCGTGAAAGCTAATAGCTTTTATGACAGTGGGACGTCATACTTATTTGCCTTAATGTTACAAAGCAGGCCCGTAGGCTGATCGGGAGACGGGGGGGTTCGGGAAAGCAATAAGGTGGAACTGATTAAGAGCGCGGGTGGGAGCAGGAGGGGGCGTAGCCCCCTCTCGCCCAGCTAGGGGGTATGGGGGAGCGCTGTAAGCTCCCCCATCGGGGTCTGGGGCTTCGCCCCAGCCGCTTTGCAACTTTTGCGATTTTTCATCCACAAAACATAGCATAATTGCATAGAAACATGGATATAGCCCAGTTTGTGTTCCCGTTCAATAATGAAGTACATATAGGTCTGCCTTGCGAGTTGCGAGTCTAAAGGCTGGCATACACGGGGCAACTTCCGGGCGATTTGTCGTATGCAACTCAAATGACTACATGTAACAGTATATGCTAGTTGGGCGTAGCCCGACCTTCGCGTATCCGCCAATACGCGAAGGTCGGGCTACGCCCAACTAACAGTATGCATGGGTAAAAGTTCCGCAATTCTTGATCGTATGCATAGTTGCACGGAACCCGTAATTTAATTCACGGACCCTCCCCCTGTTCCGCCGCTGCTGTTTGTTGTGGGTGGGACGTGGGCGCCCCATTTTAGAATGGATGTCCCGCGGTTGCTAAGCCTGCATGTATTGTTATCTCGTTCTCGCGGGCTATAGCTATACATGTACATGTATAGAAGTTATGAATAAATTATTTTGATGGCAAGCGGAACTAGTTCTGACGAGCGGGGGGGGGTCGACCGAACCCACCGACCCCCCCCAGCCTACGGGCCTGCAAAGATATGTTTTTCACTTTATTTTACGTAGGTAGAGAGTGTTAACGAGGTGTTCTATATAAAACGCACCTTATCGTTGCCGTGGGTTCTTTAGCTAGATTATTTTCAGACTCTGCTGCTTATGTAGTAAAAGCACCTTGCATATCTCGAGATTCTGATTTAGCGCAGTGCACTTATCAATCAAACCAATTTAATCAAAATTTGTCATAGCAACATGCAATGTGAGCTTATTATTCGTATTTTAATACTATATTTATGAAATTCTATATTTTTATTCAACACTTCTGTGTGTACTTGCATGGATAATGAAGACTGTTGCTGATGATTTGAAAAGAATTTTTTTTTACCATTTTAAGAATTACATTTAATGAACGTAACTAACTGTAAGCACCCATGATACGAAAGGGCTTGGTGTTTTTACATCCACACTAACATAGCATCCCAACGTTTAGAAAATACAAGAAGTATCATATAATTATTGAGCACTCTGCTGGAAGCAGTCTCAACACTACACCTGATGTGTTGTGGTGGGCAATACATCATAATGTCAAAATTTTACAAGGTGTTGGGCTGAAGTACAGGTGTTTCTCAATGAGCAGTTTATAGTGTCTGTTGACACAGCTGAAAATGTAGCTGTTCCTCTACCAGTTTTGAATACAGAGCTGGATAAATGTAATGTGCAATCCACCATATGTTAAGAACTGATTAAACTTAAAATTAATAAAACAGCTAAATTAAGAAATTCATAAGTGGCACATACCAGCAGTTTATTGTAAATATAAAAAGTTGCTGTCTGTACACAAAGGATGTAAGATAACACAGAGGAGATTTGCAAAACAAAATCACTGATTTGGTTCAAAACATAGAATTACATGTAAGTAATGAAGAATTGCTACATCGATTATCAAGCTCAAATATCATCATGACCAGAAATGATAGCAAGACATATAGCACTGCTTGCTGCAAGGCTATTTACTATTGCCTCCAATATGGAGCACCCATAACACATGTGTGTAATGTGATTAGTGCAATACTTTTTGAATTGGTGGGTACAACTATTGATAGTCTTCCTCATAGTAGTACAGTATATCAATGTGTAGATTAGGGATCATCAGTGATATTCAGGTAAGTGAAGTAATGTATGCAAATAAAAATCTCACTCTTTCATGGGACTCAACAACAGTTGATGCATGGGACATCAATGACCTCAATATCAGTGTGCACACTGTGCCAGTAACTTCGTATGTACTGCAATTAGGTGCTATAGCCTCTGGTCAAACAGAAGACTATGTTTCACATCAGTGATATAGCTTGACTCATATGATTTCTGTATTCAGTTGCAGAATTCATTTTTATATGTAAGGTCAACAATACTTAACCATTTCAAAAATACCTTAACCGACAGAGTTGCTGAGCAAAAACAAAATATTCTGCATCATAGACACATTATTTCAGTGAAAAGTACTGGTAAAGTTCCCAAAGCCACCAACTGTTACTGGACACAGAAAGACATCGAGGAAGAAGGGGAAGATGAAAAAATATGCATATTACAGCTGTATTACTGGAAATATTATTTTTGTTGATTTTTCTGACATGTGAAATGCCTTTTTCATTGAATGGTAAAATTTTGTTTCCGAGAACATGATATATATACATTTGGCTATATGTTTCTATATCGCTACCATGAGCAGCCTGCATATTTGGCATGATTTTTTGCATAATATCGGCTGTAGTACCTTCTAAAAAGGATTTTTATATGCAGGTATGTGTGGCAGTTACTCCTTATATATTTGGCTGCAGTAGCATATTTGGTAAGATCATTGTAGCAAATATAAGTTAAACCGGCACAGTTTTTTTTTGCGCGGTCATTCAATTCCATACATTCAAAAGTACCGCTTTATGCTGCCGTATTGACCGAATGAAAAAAGATGATATGATAAGTAATATACCGTTGGAATGCGCATTTTTTACTCTTTTTAGAACCATGCGAATTGTTGCAAAAATATCAATTTGAAAAAAATATCCAAGTACCTACCTATATGTACATGTACATGTACATGGATTCTACAACGGCTTGTTTTGGTTGCGTTGGTTTTAAACGATTCGATTCCGGCTTACTCACCTATATTTGCTAATTCTACCACAACGAGTTCGTGGATGTAATACCTATAGCAAAGCCACATTTTTGCACCTGTTCTACCTTCATTAATATTTGTAAAGATGGGCATGTCCTTACGTGCAAACCTGACGCCATATTTTTGTTCTATTTTTTTTGTTGCAACTAATAGTACTTACGTATCTGTATCTGTGCGTGTCTATATAGTTTTTCATCTCTGCAGAATGAAAACTACCAATACAGCAAAAAAAACCCGTTCCACAGAGACGAACCTTATAAGGATATATCACGTGAGGAATACATGCGGTAACAACCTACTTTTTTACTATATCCACATGGGGAAGGTGGAAAGGGTGACAGCCTTGTGAAGGTGGAGGGAGGTAGTTTTGTGAAGGTGGAGGGAGGTAGTTTTGTGAAGGTGGAGGGAGGTAGCCTTGTGAGATAGCCTTGTGGAGGTAGAGGAGAGAGTGCCTTGTGAAGGTGGATGGGAGATATCCTTGTGGAACAGTTGGGAAAAGATAATACATGTAGGCCCTTCTCCCTAGAGATGAGGAATTTGATAGCACATCCCAGAGGCAGCCACTGGGATATGAATCAAATTAAGTTTAAAGGTTTCTGATGTAGGGTACAGTTAGAAGGAGATAGATCTACGTGTTACATGCATGTAGATGTAGGACCAAAGAATAATTGTTTAAAGTGGCTACAGTGCTTCTCACAAAGAGAGGGAAAAATGAGAATGTCTAGTTTTTTAGCCATAACTCTGTAACCAAACATGATGTGGAAAAAATAACTACATTTTTGGAATCAGCATGTATTTTTGTATCATCCTGTGAATTTATGTTGTGTCACGTGATGTGTTTTCTTTTCAGGACCACAACAAGTAACATAGGGTAAAAACAACATTTTTTGTTTATAACTCATGAATGCAATGGAGTTAAGGCTTCAAATTTACAACACAACTGCACCATCATAGTCTGCATGTCCATGAGCAGTTTGATTGTTACATGACCTCTAGTTATGGAGATCGGTTCAAGATTGTAAAAAATTGAAGGTGGGTAGCGGTTAAGGAAAAAATTCCTGAAAAGTTCCGAGGTAAGGTTTAATTCTTTGTTCGTTACATTGCAAAGTCCCTGTAGTTAATATATGAAACATTTAACTCTTATCCGTCATTGCGATCGTAAGTTGCAATTTGCCAAAGTTAAAAATTCCATTATCGGATAGAAATTTTAACGTTTTTCCGTATACGTTAAGGTATTATCGTCCACTTTGACGTCACAACTGATTACATGTATCGTAATAATAACGCAATGGATTCTGGCGCATGCAGCAGTTTCCAAGTCTGTGATTCTGTTTCAGGTACTTGTTCTTTCCAGAACCTACCTGATACATACACACATGTATCGGGGGGTACCAGAAATAGAAAGCGAAGAAGTTGGAGGTGGAAGGCACTGGAAGACGTTCCTGTGGTTGTACAAGAGCGGTCGAGCGAGGGGAAGGCCAAGGAAGGGTTAAAAATAGTCTGGAGACTTTCATCACGTAGGAGAGTTTTTGATTCTACATGTACTCAGGGCTTGATGTTTGTTAAATACGTGTTTATGTACGTTTCGCGCTAAGTGCACCCATGCTACTTTTGATTCAGTTGGTGAAATGCTATATAGCCAACTCTGGCTCGCCTGTTGAGAACACAAATTTGTAGAACAGGCTGATACAGTTTTACTTTTAAGAGTTATTCCCGACAAATCACAACAACGCGTCATCACTGTAATGACATCATGTTTTGATACGTCATCAATAATCAAAATTTCTGTCCGATAATGGAATTTTGAACTTTGGCAAATTGCAACTTACGATCGCAATGAAGGGTAAGAGTAAAATGTTCCATATATTAACTAAAGGGACTTTGCAATGTAACAAACAAAAAATTAAACCTTACCTCGGAACTTTTCTGAAGTGTTTTCCTTAACTGCTACCCACCTTCAATTTTTTACAATCTTGAACCGATCTCCATAACTAGAAGGCGTGCAAAGATCAAACTGCTCATGGACATGCAGACTATGATGATGCAGTTGTGTTGTAAATTTGAAGCCTTAACTCCATTGCGTTCATGAGTTATAAACAAAAAATGTTGTTTTTACCCTATGTTACTTGTTGTGGTCCTGAAACGAAAACACATCACGTGACACAACATAAATTCACAGAATGATGCAAAAATACATGCTGATTCCAACAATGTAATTGGTGTTTCAACATCATGTTTGGTTACAGAGTTATGGCTAAAAAAACTAGACATTCTCATTTTTCCCTCTCTTTGTGAGAAGCACTGTACAATTGTCACATCCTGTGGTGTCCACCTTTATTAGTTTGGTTAGAAAAACTCCTTGGTTTGGTTGTACACATAGCACAGACACCAGTTGTCTGCCAGGAGAGGAGGCTTATCTACATGACCACCTGGTATGGACCAGGGACTGGACACAAAGTTTTGCATCTCATGGACTGTGCCAGCCACCCTTCCAACATGCACCTGGTGAAAAACTTCAGCAAAATCTCAAATGGAAGGCTTTATGTGGTCTAGCTATATGTACATGGCTCTGCAGATGTATGTAATAGGTAATGTAACAGTTGTGGTGTGGCATTTATATTTATTTGGTTATGTATTGGTTGTGTATGTGTGTGATAAATGTGGAAAGTTCAGAAGGTATTACATGTACTAACAGAGAATGTAGCTGACTCAAAATCTTTGTGGTCACCTATTTAATTAGGGTGGTGGCATGTGGTCATTAGTTATGGCTGTTATGTAAACGTTTCACATGCATGGCCCCTCAGGACTAGTACATACTTGTAGTTTCTATCCAGCATCCTTGCCATTGTGTATGAGTCATGATCACCAGCCTTCATGCCATCGGCCATCGATCTGTTCACTGATGACAGATCAGAGCTGCATCATGGCATCCTTTTTTGTGCCATTGCTTTAGTATTTGTAGGAGTAAATTAGATAGACAGGTGCATGTATGTGATCTTTTCTTCAACTGCATGCCCATGCAAGTCCTGTGTCAAGTGTGTGTATGTGTGTGTGTGTGTGTATGTGTGTGTGTGTGGAGAGTCCAGCTGTGAATATCCGCCGCCATGCATATGTTAATTCTTTAGCTAGTGGAAGGCAATATCCTTAACACACCTCCACGAGAACTTCTAGTATGTTATCAAAAACAAGCCAGTCATCGTGGTCAACGTCAGAGCGATGCACATGCAGATAGATATATATATATACAATACATCATGCATCTTAACGAGCGAGTCTCGTAGTCACACCTATATATCATATTATGTAGTAGCTACTCCGCGTTATGGGGGTTTCAAGCCTATCCAGTTGAAGTTCGATGTTGTACGTCTGGCTAGCGAGACTAGCGTATACCAAGAATTAGATTGATAGCGAGTGTAGAGCTATTACATTGTATATCCACAATACTATCAACAATACTATCAGATGGGTACAAATCTTGGTATAGGCATAGATATAGGCCTAGGCTTGATCCGCCAAAAGGCTACGCCCAACTACTATACAATGGATCAAAATGGTTAAATAACAGATCACGTGACCTCTAGAATGCATCCAATGGCAGGGGCACGAGTACAACTAAATGTTTTGAGTATGCTTAGATCACTAAAATCGACGATAGCTGTAGTTTGGAAGGATTTTATGTAACATACAATGCATTTATTAAAAGACAATAACAATAATATATTTTAATTAATTAATTAGCAGTTTTAACGTAATAAATCTCTAAAGTTCCTAGTGAGTTTAATGGTGCAATTAGATTTTTTTTAATCACAATCGTACGCTGAGTTATGCATCGATGTCCACAATTTCTGGACATGATTAGCGTTCTCTGTCTGCCGCTAAAAAATTGCCACGCATTGCAGGAGCTCGCAGGAGCCCCCCTTTTTCTATTCATCACTCATGAAACGTACTTTTTAAGCTTAGAACTTGGCTATAAGGCCACAACAATATGATTCCTTGTTTTCATTCATTATTAGATCATGTGTCACGTAACACCCATTATATTAATCATAGACATAAAAAATGGCTATCTTGAACGTATCTGATGCGTGTTTGTCTAGAAAAACTACTTAACTTCCTTGGAATATTGAAGCAGAACGCGATTTTTCGTAGATTCTATCTATTCGACCACGTCTTCCAAGCACATCTATAGAGTCCTGGATAGATTTAGTTAAAGCGGAGGTAGGCACCAGCATAGATAATAGGGATTGGAAGAAACGGCATCGGGACCTACGTTAGTAGGTCCTATGTAGGATTTGAAGTGTCATGAATACGATTAGCAAAACACTAGATTCCATTATTGCCGATGCGCCGTAGAATCAGTTGGAATTTAGTGAGCGTATTTGGATACAGCCGTCGAATATCTACATTGTAGTATAACTGCCGACGTTTAGAAAGCTCGGACAACAGAGATAACGCTCACTCGTTCCCACCCTCGAACCTTAAAAAAAGTTTCTGCTAATTCTTCTTCCGGATCTGATAAGATAAGATTCACTCGGATAAGAGGTTTATTGCGCTGTATCTTTGTCACGATTGAAGCGTAATGTTAGCCGTTATGCGGAAGCACTAGAACCAATAAGTTAGAAACTTACTGCCGAGTTGGATATTATTTTCGTAAGGGGAGCTATGCTTGACACAAATTCGATCTATAGCAACTTTGTTATGTTAGCAATAGCCCACAACAGATTTTATCAGCCCGTGGAAGACATAAAAGTTAGGATACCGATAGTAAACCCTTGCTTGTGTGGTTGAACACGTTCTCTATACAGTTATTACTATATTATTATTTTAATAGTAGTCTGTAAAAAATGAATGACACAAGTTATAAAACACTATAAAAACTACACACCCTAAAAGTCAGTAAAAGAAGGTGAAAAAAGTGTTCCTAGGATGGAGGCAGCATTGCCCCTTTGTACAGCCACTGAAAGACGTTGGAGCAGGTAGCTGTAACTTTTTGTGTCACCAGTTGTGGCTGAGAGCCTGTGACCTAGCTCCTTCAGGAAGATCTGGGAAAGAGGACCAACTACTCCTGATGTCTCATAGGCAATAGGGGTAAAACATATGCCGCCGTCACGTCGATCGCGAAGAGAAAAGAATCGTGATAAGAAGATTGCCAAGTTAAATGATGACAGTTGTGCTGACGAGTCGCAAGATATTGAATGTGAGGAGCGCGACAGTTTTCACGAAGCGCATGAAAAAAAGAAGGCTTGCGACAGGAAGCACTATAAAGCCAATTCTGAAAGTAAGAAGGAGAGCGCAAAGGCCCAATACTGGCTTGATCCGGAAACCAAGAAGGAGAGCGCGAAGGCCCAATACTGGCTTGATCTGGAAACCAAGAAGGAGAGCGCGAAGGATCACTACGATCAAAATCGAGAACTGATTTTAGCCTCCAAACAAGCTCAATATCAGGCAAATCAAAAGGCCAAGAGAGATATCTCAAGGATAAACAGCCGCAGGAAATGAAATCCTCCCTTCACTTCCCCTCCTCCCTTCACCTCCCATCCTCCCTTCACCTCCCCTCCTCCCTTCACCTCCCCTCCCCCTTCTCTTCTCCCTTCCTTTCCTCTCCCTCTCTTCTCCCTTCCCTTCACCCTTACCTTCTCCATTCCCCTCATCTCCCATTTCTCTTCTCCCTTCCCTCCTCTCCCCTTCACTTATCCCTTCCCATCCTCTCCTCTCCCCCTACTCTTCTCCCTTCCCCTCCTCCCTTCCCATCCTCTCCTCTCCCCCTACTCTTCTCCCTTCACCTCCTCCCTTCCCATCCTCTCCTTTCCCCCTACTCTTCTCCCTTCACCTCCCCTCCTCCCTTCACCTCCAATCCTCCCATCCTCCCTTCACCTCCCCTCCTCCCATCCTCCCTTCACCTCCCCTCCTCCAATCCTCCCTTCACCTCCCCTCCTCCAGTCACCTCCCCTCCTCCCATCCTCCCTTCACCTCCCATCCTCCCTTCACCTCCCATCCTCCCTTCACCTCCCCTCCTCCCATCCTCCCTTCACCTCCCATCCTCCCTTCACCTCCCATCCTCCCTTCACCTCCCCTCCTCCCTTCACCTCCCCTCCTCCCTTCACCTCCCCTCCTCCCTTCCCTTCCTCCCTTCCCTTCCTCCCTTCACCTTCCATCCTCCCTCCCCCTCCTCCCTTCACCTCCTCCCTTCACTTCCCCTCCTCCCTTCACTTCCCATCCTCCCTTCACCTCCCATCCTCCCTTCCCCTACTCTCCCCCTTCACCTCCCATCCTCCCTTCACCTCCCATCCTCCCTTCACCTCCCCTCCTCCCTTCAACTCTCCTCCTCCCTTCACCTCCCCTCCTCCCTTCCCTTCCTCCCTTCACCTTCCATCCTCCCTCCCCCTCCTCCCTTCACCTCCTATCCTCCCTTCACCTCCTCCCTTCACCTCCCCTCCTCCCTTCACTTCCCCTCCTCCCTTCACCTCCCATCCTCCCTTCCCCTACTCTCCCCCTTCACCTCCCCTCCTCCAATCCTCCCTTCAACTCCCCTCCTCCCTTCACCTCCCCTCCTCCCTTCCCTTCCTCCCTTCACCTTCCATCCTCCCTCCCCCTCCTCCCTTCACCTCCTATCCTCCCTTCACCTCCCATCCTCCCTTCACCTCCTATCCTCCCTTCACCTCCCCTCCTCCCTTCACCTCCCCTCCTCCCTTCACCTCCCATCCTCCCTTCACCTCCCATCCTCCCTTCACCTTCCATCCTCCCTTCCCCTACTCTCTCCCTTCACCTCCTCTCGTCCCATCCTCCCTTCACCTCCCATCCGCCTCCTTCACAGCAGGATACAGTTTGGCCATAATGGTAGACCTATTCTGTGCTGTACTCAGTGGTGGTTCTTTTGCCCACCACTTATGAAAATGGCAAGCAATCTGGTAAGCATCTTTGGTGTGAATGGCCAATTGCTACAGACATTTAAGGTGATTAATCCTGATGCCTTTGCTACTGGCTTTGGAGAACGCATGCGTACCTTCAGTCAAGAGAAGAGGGCTTTGAATCATGTGAGGATAGTTTCATGACGGGGGGGGGGGGGGGGGGTGTGCTATGCTTAGGTTGATCCTGATAACCAATTTTGGTAGCTGGTAATCCATAGCGGTTTAATGAAAAGCATGTTAGGCTAGGCATTAGAAAATGGCATTAAATATCATGATGCTCTGGTTGGAGCCTGGGTAAGGGCATTTGTGGTCTGAGCATAATATGTTCTTCCTTCACTACTAATACCTCCTCTCCTCCACTACTACTTCTTTTATAGGGGTCCCCTCGCCTTTCAAAAATAACCTGGCTGAGAGACTGGGTGTTGCTCACATGCCATTAGCTGTCTAAAAGAAAGAAATTGTTTGATTATTATGTGATTTAATGTTGATAGCAAGTGAGCAGATCAAACTGTCTTATACTGCTGTGATGTGATGCACTATATTATATTCCAAGATTGCCCTTCTTTCTTTGTTTGCTCTCATGCATGCAACGTATAAGTAGGAACCCGCCGCGGAAAAAAAAGGAGTGAAACAAGATATAAAAATTTAATTAAAATAAAATTGGTGATGTAGGATTTGTAGACAGCACTTGAGTAAAAAGTAAGGAAACAAGGAATTACGGATATTATGCATTCATTAAATTATAAATATTACATACCTACATTTAGCACAGAATTTCAGGCAAGGTAATTTGCTAAATAATGTAGGTCTGTAATATTTATAATTTAATGAATGCATAATATCCGTAATTCCTTGTTTCCTTACCTTTTACTCAAGTGCTGTCTACAAATCCTACATCACCAATTTTATTTTAACAAGATATAAAAAACATTCTCTCTGAGAAAGTTAGTGGTATATAGGATTTGAAGGCAATGGTGGTGTAAAAAGAAAGGGAACAAGGGATTCAGTGGAGATACAATGATTATTCCTATATTTAGCAACATAATTGAAATGACGTTCTATACAGTGCTAAATATAGGAATAATCATTGTATCTCCACTGAATCCCTTGTTCCCTTTCTTTTTACACCACCATTGCCTTCAAATCCTATATACCACTAACTTTCTCAGAGAGAATGTTTTTTATATCTTGTTTCATATTTTTTAAATAAGTGACTACTAGCTAGTACACGTGTACATGTAAGAAGTAAATTCGATTGTACGATAAAATCCAGCCGTTGCCATGTTATTGCCTAGCAACACAATGTTTACAGTTATGTTACATTTGCAGCTGTTCCATTAGTTCGATACTCACGCGCCAAGCTTTCCCTCTTAGAAGCTCGTTTCTCGTCTGAGTTCAGTTCATAACGTCGCTTCTTAGACGCAACAGAATTCTTTTCCTGTTGCCACCTCTTAGAAGCTTGATTCGACTCCAGATTTGCTCTGTACATATCACGAGCAGACGCCCGCCTTTGTTCAGCATCAGCATCGTACCGAACTCGGGAGGACTCTAACTCATAGTCTCGATTTAGGAATTAGGAGGTATTTCTCTCGTCGCTTAGCTTTCCTCTTTCGTAGCCGTAAAGGCATTTTGACAAAAACAACTTCGCTAGCTATGGTGAGCAAAACTAAAAACGCAAATGAAACTCCCACCTGTTCCATGCCAATCATACAATCATAGATATTAGACTGGAAGGGATTGGAAACCAGACCAATTAACAAGTACAGTCCTGGCAGTTCAAGTCCCCAGGCCTTTACGGGTACAACGTTTGCACAGGAGCGAGCGGAAAAGAACGTATCCGTGGATTGTGGTAAAGGGAACACTTTTCATAAAGTTCATAGTTTTGTAGGTTGTTTTATTTCACATTCAGATGATTTTCAGGGTGCAATCGACCACATTATTGACGATGATTTGTTTTATCTCTAGGGCAAAAATTGCGCGCGAATTAAAGGCTTAGCTTTTAGATTTTTTTTTGGTCGTAGAAAACGCACAGACGGCAAACTAACTATCCGTTGGCACATAGTTTTCATCTGGCTATCTGGTAGTCAACTTTTCAGAATTTTTACGACAAAGCTACGGTCGCTATACCGGTGAGTTCCACACCTAGTCAAAAGTAAGTTTTTTTTAATTTTTATATCGAGTACGACGCATTCATGTCACAAAAACTATACTGTGGTACGTAAAACACAGTGCTCAATCTGCCTATCGTAACGCCGTACCTTTACGTCGCTTTGTTCGGGCGTAGTACCGGTGAGTTTAATTCTAGACATGGAGCGCTTTAAGTCTAATATCTTCTCTTAGGAATGGAGTATTAAAAAAAGACTTACTTCTTTGTGATCCACAGTTCGTGCGCTACCTTATACTACTCTTCTTATTTGCCTCTTGTGTACTTGACCAAAAACTTTTGAGGGGCGAGGTGCCAGACTAACCAATTAGCAACTGCCAGGAGTGTCCCCGCTACGTTCTATTGAAATGTATGGCGCACGTGCGCGGTTTCCAATCCCTTCCAGTCTAATATCTATGATACAATTCTGCAACATTGTCATGGAAACGGTTTTGTTTTAATATAGCGATTACGTACTTATATTTTGGCGCGCGAGAACAGCTGCTAATTACGTATATTGGTTACATGCTTTATTTATATATCTGATACCTGAAGATGTATTGTCAGATTTTTCTACGATTTTTGGTGTAACTGGCGCTCTTTAAAACCTTTCCTATCTCGAGTTATACTCACCCATAAAGACGACGACGACTATGGACAAATTACGGTCTGGGAACGAGAACTACGTGCTTTTTTGTTCTCTTAAAGTAAACGGTTTGGCGACTTGAACAAAACATGAAAATGATCATCTTTCCATTGTGGATCGATAGCAATAAAGAGCTAAACTATCCGTTTCTTGGTTCGTGAGTTATACGCGGGACGCGTTTTTAAAATGATTTCATGATACGGCACAAATCCTATATGAGAGTTACTGCCGTAACTCTCGATTATGTCTTGTATATTTACGTGACGTGACGTCACGTTTCGTTACATGACCGTGCTTCGCATCGAATCTTCTAGTGGGCGTGTGAGCTGTTGAACATCCTTCCGCAAAGAGCTTCTTTAATTTCGTTTAACCTTTTACTGTCTGAGGGCAACCTTTTTTAAAAATATTTTTAAAAGACGTTGCATAACGTGTAGGTTGTGATTTGTGTTTAATACATGTATCGATCTATAATAATGAATAATTTATAATGAACCGCCCGCCCGCATGCCTTGTATGTCCTATTGAAATGGGAAACAAGGAATCTTATTGGAGTGGCCTAAGTGGTTACGCGGAAGAGCTACTTCAAGCCAAAGAGAGGCTTCATGACCTCCATTGAAAACGACCGGAAGTCCCCCCGTGCTAATAAAGCCAACCCGTGCTAATATGGCAGTTTACCTTACGCGCTCCGAAATTGGGACGACCTTTTCAAAAATATGGTGGTAACTCTAGTCTGGGGACGAGACTATAATAACTCTGATGACCACTCTAAAAGACATGCAGGAAGCAGCTGCGGCTGTGCTCTTTGATTTGGCGGTCTGAATCTTAAGAAACTTAACCTTTAACACGCTTTGAAACACCGCGGACACAATCCCTCTCAGAGGTGGTCATGAAATGCTTACTTGCGGACCAGTTGCGGTGAAACGCAGAGTGCACTCATCCTGTATCCAATCCAGTCACTATACTATCTACATGTATGGCGCTACTAAATTTTTATTTGTGCGCATGTACGAGTACGTACATGTAGTACGTATACGCAACAATCCATAACCGGTTTGGTTTGGTTCCAAGTACACGTACGTGAGGTTTTACCATAGATAATGGAATTCATGGATTGGCAACGCCCGTGGTTCGATGCTCGACACGGTCACGTAATAAAAATTTATGGCTGGAGCTGATATACTTGAAGATCCCCTGCTCCAGGAAACTTCGGAACGACCTAAGAAAGCTTTAAGGGAGATGAATAAAGCTCGATGGTTTCAAAACTTTTTTTATAGGCCTCCACTCGCTTTTTCTTGACGAACAAGACTGTTGAGAGCCTTTCGTTTCTCTTGGCATGTTGCCAAGACGAAACATCTTTCCAGCCATCTAACCACTCCACGACACACAAAGCTTATAGTCAAACATGAAAATAGGAGCGTTAATGCTACACATCGTTCCTGTCAGAAGCTAAAACCCCCACAAAACTGCCTCATAATCATGCTAAAACCGCGACCTACGGTCCACTACTACGGGTCAAGCGTTTCTTCAAAACAGGCCTACGACACGCGTAGCCAATCCAGTCATTCCATTATATATGGTTTTACTCCGCGATCCGGAGTCCGGACATGACGTTTTAATTATCGTAGTTCCGATCTGTCATGATGCAAAGGGTCCGATCGAGGGTCTCGAAAGGGTTCATTGACTTTGTACCTGACTTGCCCGGCCGTACTTGGAGTCTGGAGCTGAAGAGTAGAGGATCTATGTCATGAGCAAGCCATATCTGAGCGGAGGGACACCAATACTGCTGTTGGTGGAAGGTTTGCTACACAGAGAGGCCAAACATTTCCTGAAGAGAATAACAGCCAACCTGGCTCACACATATGCACATGGGAAAAGCCCTATTCCAAAACGTGTGGGGCCCAAGTCCCGCCCAACTAGCCTTTACCATCATAAGGGCATCCAATTTGTGTTTGAGGGGTTCACGAGTGAAGTGGAGGAGTGGACTTGGGATGGATGTGGAGCACAGCTCTAATCTATTTTATTGCTCAGCAGATGATCCTAAATTTTATTAGCACTAGCCTCAAAGGCCCAGACTTTTATGGCTACTTTTTCCAAGCCTTGCAAAATATCAAAGAAAGTGTTTCTTTCTAAAGGATACCATATGTAGTAGTGGAAGAAGCATAGTAAAATGGAAATATTCATACTAAGAAATACGATAATTTATGGAAGGGCAGGCACACAGGCCACAATACTTGCCATACTAGGCCGCCCTAGCTGGGCACCCTTGCTTGTCACTTCGCCTCCCCTTGTTGGCCTTTATCCAGCAGTAGGGGAAAAAAATACTGTGGTTAATCTCTACCAGCCTCACAAGTGTGGTTCTGGACATCAGTGATCTTATCTGCCCCATTGGAGGATAGTGTACTTTAATCATAGAATTGAAGGTGGTATTGTGACTTAATTAAGATGCCCTCTCTAATTCATTTCATCTACCATGAACACAAACCAGTGGCCTTTTATTCTGCTTGGGATGGTTGTCTTGAAATTGTCTGCCTGACAAAACTTCCTCCAGTACAATTAGCTATCTGTAGCCTCGTCCCCAGGCCCATTTTTATATTAAATTACGAGGTGGAAAATAGGAATTTAATGTAAAGTATGGCCTGGGGACGAGGCTAAGCTATCTGCCATGCATGCACAACGGTCTCACTTATTCTCCATTCCCACAGAGAGTTTTACTGGCATCAGGCAAAAAGGGACCCTCCAATTAGACTGCCCAGCCTTCCCTCCAGTTGTCAGCCTAAGGCTTTGGACTTCATAAACATCTTTGTGCACGTTTTGGTTGGCAACCATCCACTTCAGTTAATATGTGTAACTTACAAACAATCATCTGCAATGCTGTGTTCACTTTCTGTTCTGTGGGCAGGTCAGATCAGTGGTATGTTTTCCAAGGTCTTATGTTACATGGCAACTTAGCAGAAAGTTAACAAGGTGGAGCTAGGAATAATATGTGGTGTAATAAATATTATACCACATTATACCATATTGCATTATGGTATAATATTATACCATAAATATACCATATAAATAATGGTATAAAATGATATGGTCAGGAGATACATTACAATCAGTTTGTAAACTACTTGGCCATTGACGGGACGAACATTACGTCATCTTGGCGTCCTTGTACGTTACCCGAAGTTTATTCACCTTTCAGTGGCTGTGCCCACTGCTGACATGACTTGAGTTGTGGGTACAGAGGTTAAATTTGATACCTAGCCAACATTCGGGCGATTAGGTCAGAATATTACACTAGAGCCCATTATTAATCAATGCTCTCCATAGTAGTTGAACACAGCTAAACATCGCCGGCCATTGACTTCAATAGATCTAATATCCGCAAAGCGAAATTCCGGCCGCCCGAACATGTAGTAATCTACCGCAAACCAATTAGTAACTTCCGCACATCCATTCGCTAGAGGGACGGAGCCAAAAATCATGTCTCTCCAGGTGACAGTGAAGTCGGGTACTAATCTTCCAAATGTGGACAGGTTCGGCAAAAGTGACCCTTTCTGCGTACTAATACTGCAAGGTAAGTGCGCGTACTAGTATCCGTCGCTCGACCAGTGTACTAGGCCTAGGCCTAGTAGTGGATTAAGCGTCTTCGTTTATTATTTTTAAATCTCTCCATCCTCCCCCCTCAGGTCGCAAAGAGAAAACGAAGGTCATTGACGACAACTTGGACCCTGTTTGGGATGAGGTATGTGGTGTCGTGCGTGATAGATATTTCCTTCCAGCCCTCATATCTCGCTGCAGAGGTTTGACTTCCAAGTTGCCGGAGGCCTCAGTCCAGCCGAGGTGCTGAAGATAGAGGTCTACGACCATGAAGTGGTTGGACGGAACAGGTAAATAGCCCTTCTCCCCCCCTCCCCAAAACCTGGCCTGGTTGTGGTGAATCCTGTCTCTTACGTGTGCAGAATTCTTGGTACTTTGGACGTACAGCTGCGTGATGTGGTGCAGAAGGGAAGGATGAGTGTTAATTCAAATTTGCGCTCAGCTTCAGGAGAATTATTGCCCCAAGTATGTACATACAAAGTGACAATGTGTGTATTTGTGTGTAATGTGTGCAACTTACGTTGTGTGTGTGTGTGTGTGTGTGTGTGTGTGTGTGTGTGTGTGTGTGTGTGTGTGTGTGTATGTGTGTGTACATGTCTTGTCTTTGTGTGCAGCATGTGAAGTGAATGTATTAAGCAATTATTATATGGTTTCCAACCATTATGTGGTCAAGGGTCTTTGGTAGGGGTGCCATTCCTTGGCTTATGTTCGCCTTTGAACCCCTCCAAATGCACACACAACTTGTTTGCAGGCCAAACTTCAGTTGGAACTAGTTTATACAGCACCTCAGGGTGGTGGAGGGGGAGGGGGCGGAGGAGGTGGAGGAGGTGCAGCAACAACAACAGCTGCTGCAAATGTGAATGAAGATGCTGATGGAGATGGTGATGGTGATGGAGGAGGAGGAGGTGGTGATGGTGGTGGTGATGGTGGTGGTGATACTGGTAAGGTGACTGTTAACATTGCCTCCATTACTGTCCATTGACAGGCATAGTGGCTGGGGATGAGAATGGGGAGGAGGGAGAAGGCGGGGCTGCAGCTCTCGGAACAGACCCTTCATCTGTCTCTGCAAATGTTAAGGATGCGTAAGTATTGTCTTGGTAACAGGATGTCATGGTAACAGGAGGCCTAAGTTCACGTATCCACCCACAGTCGCAGCAAGGCTAGGCAGAGGTCGGCTGCACGATCCAAGCTTCCCGACAAGCCTCTGGACTTTCAGGTTAGCAGGAGTGCAGGTTGGGTGGGGATGATGTCATGTGCTTCCATCATGTGATCAGGTGAGAGTTCATGTGATAGAGGCGCGCAAGCTGATTGGAGGGCAACTGAATGCTATAGTGAAGATAGTCTGTGGAGGAGACATCAAAGATTCAGCTCCAAAGAAGGGGAGCAACAGTCCCTTCTGGGATCAAGTGAGAGGGGAGGAGGAGGAGGAGGAGGGGAGGAGGAGGAGGGGAGGAGAAGGAGGAGAGGGGGGAGGAGGAGGAGGGAGAGGGGAGGAGGAGGGAGAGGGGAGGAGGAGGAGGGAAAGGGGAAGAGGGAAAGGGGAGGAGAAGGGAGAGGGGAGGAGATGTTTCACAAATATTGTTACTTCTTTGCAGATGCTGTACTTTCACTTCAAAGATCGCCCACAGGCTGTTTTTGATAAGGTGCTGGAGATCAAAGTGCTGAATGCCAAGGTTGTTATGAAGGATGCCCTCATCGGGTCCTTCAAGGTCAGCAGGGACTGGGGTGGGGGAGGGGGGGGGGGGGTTGGCTTGTTTATCCATTCTTCCTCCACCCTCCTTCCTCCCTCAGTTGGACGTTGGTACGGTGTATGATGAGCCTGAACATTGCTTCATTCACAAGTGGCTTCTCCTTACTGACCCAAATGATCCATCTGCTGGGGCTAAGGTGAGCTACTCCACAGGCTGAGTAGGCCATTGGTACCAATGATGTGATATGTGTGTATTATGTGTGTGATGTCATGTGTGTATGTATGTGCACATTAGGGTTATCTCAAAGTCAGCATCAATGTGATTGGACCAGGGGATGACCCTAAGCCATCTCCATCAACGGCCAGTCAGGAGAATGTCGACATTGACTCGTACGTCAAAGTAGTACTAGATTTTCACACCTCATCACAACTAATACATCCTGTTATTTCTATGCCACTGCTGTAGTAATCTCCTCCGGCCTTCTGGAGTAAGTCTGCAGGCTGGCACCATGGTGATCAAGATCTACAGGGCAGAGGACATGCCCCAGATGGACCCGGGCTACTTTGAGGGGGTCAAGAAGGTCCTCCACATTGGGACGGTCCAGAAGGAGCTGGTTGACCCCTACTGCACAGTGAACTTTGCCGGGCATACTGGGAAGACACCAGTGATCTGGAACGAGCTGGACCCAATATGGAACCACCAGCTGAACTTGGGTATCCGTTTCCCATCCATGTGCGAGAGGATTCGTTTCCAACTCAAAGACAAGTGAGTGGTCACCCCTGCCCACATACCTCCTCCCCACCCCACTCCCCTCGTGTGTCCCAACTCTTCCCACCTCTGTTCCCAACTCCTCCTATCCCTCCACCCCTCCTCCTCCCCATACACTGACGTGGCCCTTCCCCATACACAGAGACAATGTGGGAGCTGATGACTACGTAGGCACATGTTTCCTCAACCTGTCAGAGATCTCAGCCTCGGGGGAAGATGGTTTCCTGCCCACATTTGGACCATGTTTCATTAATGTGTACGGTTCCCCTCGCGAGTTCTCAGACCTGCCTGACAAGTATGACAACCTGAACAAGGGTTTGGTAAGGCCATCACAGCTGTACTGGTACATGTCACCTAGCTATGTCGGCCATATTTGTGCATCAGATACCTGGTGTGTCGTATCGTGGTCGTGTGATGGTGGAGATGGATGTGACCCTGGGGGAGCTGCCGGCAGTAAAACAGGAGCCCATCAAGACCAGTGACACAGAGAGAGTTATGGTGGGCAATAATTGGAATTACTTGTGCAGTAACTATTTATATGTAAGGTCCTTAGAACTTCCTGCGTCGCAGGAAATACAAGCTATATGCAGCCCTGGATTCTGCCACAGCAGTGCAACCTGTGGATGCAGCCGTGGAGTTTGAGATCAGCATTGGTACACACTCTATTTGAAGCTCACCTGTGTGCTTGCAACATGGTAGCCTCCCCATTATAGGTAACTATGGTAACAAGTTGGACACCAACGCTCCTCCCCAGGCCTCCACCACCCAACCGACCAACCCAGTGTACGATGGCAACTCTTTCTACTTCCTTCCATGGATGGACACAAAGCCATGTGTTGTGGTGGACAGCATGTGGGAGGACTGTACGTATAGGATAGAGGCACTCAATATGCTTTTGTTTACACTGGACAGACTGGTGAGTTACTTACACACCTCACCACCTTCACACCTCACCACCTTCACACCTCACCACCTTCACACCTCACCACCTTCACACCTCACCATCCCCTTCACACCTCACCACCTTCACACCTCACCATACTTTCTGTGCACCCCTGCATACTTTGGTTTGTGGTTATCCACAAATAGGAAGGTGTTAATGATGTTGTGCTCATATCACATTACTTGGGAAAGCTGTTAGTAAGCTTACACCTCCAGTTATGTTTGAAGATGAAAATGGTCCAGATAGTTGATTGATAACATGGAGGTGGTGCTATGAGTGTTTTTCCAACCCCACATTGAATAGCACCTCTGGGTGTTCTTGGCACAGGTCTCTTAGTGGGCACTTCTGGGTGTTCACGGTACCTCTGGGTGTTCATGGCACCTCTGGGTGTTCATGGCACCTCTGGGTGTTCATGGCACCTCTGGGTGTTCATGGCACCTCTGGGTGTTCATGGCACCTCTGGGTGTTCATGGCACCTCTGGGTGTTCTTGGCACTTCTGGGTGTTCATGGCACCTCTTAGTGGGCACGTCTGGGTGTTTGGCACCTCTGGGTGTTCATGGCACCTCTGGGTGTTCACGGCACCTCTGGGTGTTCATGACACCTCTGGGTGTTCATGGCACCTTTGGGTTCTTGAACTTCTTGTTATACTTGAAAATGCTCAAGTCTACTGCTCTTTCTATTGAGACTGAAGTATGCCCCCTCCCGCTCCAGCTAGGGGGTATGGCGGAGCGCTGTAAGCTAAACCCCCAGAAGCTTTGCAAGTTCCGCGTTATGAAGCTTCAGAACAATACAGAATTTCAGCCACAAAATGCTTATGCCTTCCAGTTGTGCATGCGCACATGCTGCAGCAGCTTTGGGCTTGATGCACAGCTGTTCACTTTCTCTTTAGCACGCTTCAGCTCAGGGGGGGGGGGGGGGGGGCTGCCCCCCCCCCCCCCCTAAATCCGCTACTGCTTACTGTAGTCATGTGAGCTGCTGTGGTCATGTGACCTGTGACATGCTTTAGGCATCCAATTGCAGCTTCTATAGTGTAGTATGGCAGGGGACTAGATGGATGGATGGGTGTGGGGACTAGGTAGCTGGGTGGTCACATGAATATACATGGAAACAGCTTTTCATCGAGGGGAAGGGGTAAGATAAGCATGTGGCATTACTTTAGTTTTCATGTGACATAACCTTAGGCCTTGACTGGTCAGCTACTTGCCAATAATGCACAATGTTTTCTGTACTTAGGATACTGGCCTTAATCGTGTGAAGCTTCAGGCCAGAGAGGATGATGTTGACATTGACAACCTGAAGCAATTACTCAGCCGAACCTTGTCAGACTTCATAGATGATTTGGTGTAAGTATCCTATATTATGTGTAAGGGTGTGGCTTTATTATAAGGGTGTGGCTTTATTATGTGTAAGGGTGTGGCTTTATTATGTGTAAGGTGTGGCTTTATTATGTGCAAGGGTGTGGCTTTATTATGTGTAAGGTGTGGCTTTATTATGTGCAAGGGTGTGGCTTTATTATGTGTAAGGGTGTGGCTTTATTATGTGTAAGGGTGTGGCTTTATTATGTGTAAGGTGTGGCTTTATTATGTGTAAGGTGTGGCTTTATTATGTGTAAGGGTGTGGCTTTATTATGTGTAAGGTGTGGCTTTATTATGTGTAAGGGTGTGGCTTTATTATGTGTAAGGGTGTGGCTTTATTATGTGTAAGGTGTGGCTTTATTATGTGTAAGGGTGTGGCTTTATTATGTGTAAGGTGTGGCTTTATTATGTGTAAGGGTGTGGCTTTATTATGTGTAAGGGTGTGGCTTTATTATGTGTAAGGTGTGGCTTTATTAAGTGTAAGGGTGTGGCTTTATTATGTGTAAGGTGTGGCTTTATTATGTGTAAGGGTGTGGCTTTATTATGTGTAAGGTGTGGCTTTATTATGTGTAAGGGTGTGGCTTTATTATGTGTAAGGTGTGGCTTTATTATGTGTAAGGGTGTGGCTTTATTATGTGCAAGGGTGTGGCTTTATTATGTGTAAGGGTGTGGCTTTATTATGTGTAAGGTGTGGCTTTATTATGTGTAAGGGTGTGGCTTTATTATGTGCAAGGGTGTGGCTTTATTATGTGTAAGGGTGTGGCTTTATTATGTGTATTACAGGAAGGACATCAAATGGTTGGATGACACACCTCTGCCTCAGTACTTTACCAAACTGGACACACTCACAAAGGATCGTCGCACACAGGAGCTGGTGAGATAAAACATCTTGGTGTTAAGCTCATGCTAGCCAAGTCCAGTCCCTGCTTGTTATCCAATGTGTGTGTGTGTGTGTGTGTGTGTGTGTGTGTGTCAACTCTAACCATCCTCCCCAGAAATACTTGCTGGGTGAGGCCAATAACCTCCTCACAACAGACGTCTCTCTGGAACTAATCATCAGTGAAACTGAAGACTACATTGCCAGGCTCCGCCTACAGACCATAGAGGTACGTTGCTATGGACGATGTCTCCTCCTCCTAACTACCCTCTGTATCCAACAGCCCCAGAATGCCATACCTGATGTGGTCATCTGGATGCTCTCAGGAAACAAACGCATTGCTTCCTGTCGTGTCCCTTCCAACACTCTCATGTTCTCAGGGACCTCGAGGTGTAAGGGAAAGATGTGCGGAAAGTTCCAGACCATCTTTTTAACAGTAAGCAGCACATTCTCTGGATGGGCTGTGTAACCATTCCAATGAATGCCCACCTGCAGCCACCTGGTGTTGCAAAGCTGGAGGACTTGGAGGACCAGAAGGGCGGGGCTCAGGTACGCCTCCTTCTATGGCTGGGTCTGGAGCAGTTCCAAGGCGAGTGGGCAAAAGAAGCCATTGGAGGAAACATTGCTGTCTATGCCGAAACGGTAGGGAGGTCCAGGGTGTGTGGCCAACAGTAGCGGCCTGATCATGTTCCTGTTTCACCAGTACGAGAATCAAGCCTGCTTGTTTGGCAAGTGGGGTACCACTGGACTCACACGACCTGATTGGTCAGATACCAAAGGAAAGATCAAACAAAGCAAAGAAGCCTTTGTGGTTCCGGATGGTTGGAAGTGGGATGGGGACTGGTTTGTTAACCCTGAGCTAAGGTAAGGCCCGCTGGCAGGAAAGATGCCCTCACTTGGTGTCCCCCCCCCCCCCCCCCCCCCCCTATCTACATCAGCATTGCATTTGAAGCGGACGAGGGACTCAATGAGTGGCAGGAGGACATTTATGAGAACCAGATACGAGCTCCCTTCTCCAGCTGGCCAAACGACCCCACTAGGTCCTTTTGGTCAGATGTCCGTGGAGATAAGCATGTAGCTTACGAGAACGACAAAGAGAAGGAGCTGACCAGGGATGACATGAAGCCTCCGGAAGGATGGAAGTGGCTTGGGGACTGGGCAGTGGATAAGAACAGGGCATGTGATGAAGAAGGTATTTGTAGCATGTTCTCATTCCCAGACCCATGGTGTTTCCTCACACTCCATACCTTAGGGAGAGTAAGGAGAGTGTGTTTTATGAATACTTGATAAGGGGGGAGGGTACTGGAGAGGGTACATGTAGCTCCTTTGCCCCAGCTGGTATGGGTATGGGATGGAGGCAGGCAATGGGTATGGGATGGAGGCAGGCAATGGGTATGGGATGGAGGCAGGCAATGGGTATGGGATGGAGGCAGGCAATGGGTATGGGATGGGTATGGGATGGAGGCAGGCAATGGGTATGGGATGGAGGCAGGCAATGAGTATAAGATGGAGGCAATGGGTATGGATAATAGCTGCACTTGTGATCAATATCTACCCTGCTTACGGTTTGGAAGGTTGCCTATTCTCAAGTGTATGGATTGGATTAAAATGGTTAAATAACATATCACGTGACCTCCAGAATGGTTCCTGTTCATTAAACATTATTACATTGTGGGAGTATGTAAATTGCATTCCTCCTGACTAATGGACAGAAACTAATTAGCATGACGGGTCTGCTACGCCAGACTAGACTGCATAGTTTCATTCCATAATTATAATTTAACAAGATATAAAAACATTCTCTCTGAGAAAGTTAGTGGTACATAGGATTTTAAAGGCAACGATAGTGTAAAAAGAAAGGGAACAAGGGATTGGAGATACAATAATTATTTAGCACTCTGTAGAACAGTATTGCATTTATGTTGCTAAATATAGGAATAATTATTGCATCTCCAATCCCTTGTTCCCTTCCTTTTTACACCACTATTGCCTTTAAAATTCTATATAGTAAATAGGTTTGTACAGTGCTCCCTCGATTATACGGAAAAGTATTACCTCGATTATACGGAAAATATGGCACATTCATTGGGTGTTAGGAAAACTATCCGTGTACTTAGCGGTAGGCTGTCTAAACCAGTTTAGACAGCCTACCGCTAAGTACACGGATAGTTTTCCTAACACCCAATGAAGTGCCTTATTTTCCGTAGGCTGTCTAAACTGGTTTAGACAGCCTACCGCTAAGTACACGGATAGTTTTCCTAACACCCAATGAATGTGCCTTATTTTCCGTATAATCGAGGTAATACTTTTCCGTATAATCGTGTATGGCAAATTCAGGTGTTGTTATTGTTGCCTAGCAACACAATGTTTATACGCCTAGTTCTGTTACCTTTGCAGCTGTTATAGATCGAAACTCGCGCGCCAAGCTTTATGCACTGCCTTGCTCACAGCTCGAATCGATTTAACATTTGCATACTAACGCAGACGCTCGCTTTTTTTCAGGATCCGCATTGGCCATTGTAACAGAGATAATGACTGTACCAAACTCGAGTCGGGAGGACTCTAATTTAAATTCGTAGCCTCGCTTTTGGCATTCCTCCCGTCGCAAAACTCACCTCTTTCGTTCCCGTGAAGGCATTTTGACAAAAACAACTTCGCTAGCCAAAAGTGAACAAAGCTGCGATTAGAACACAAACGACCTACGATAATTATTCTAATTATACGTGAACGCTATATAGTTCCTCATATTACGTGATGATTACGTGTATCAGTTAAGTGCACATATCTGATACCTGCAAGATGTTCTTACCGTTCCTAGAGTTATACTCAGAACCAGGAAAATGCAAAAAAAAAAAAAAAAAAACTGTCGAAGGAGAAAAATAAGTCTGGGAAACGAGAACAGTACGAGCTTTTTTGGTCTCTTAAAGCGAGCAGTGTGGCGACATGAACAAAACATGAAAATGATCGTCTTTCCCTTCTGGTTCGATAGCAACAAAGAGCTAAATTATCCATTTCTCGTTATGCGAGGTTACGTTTTTAATGACTTCATGACACAACACAAAAATCCTACATGTATATGAGAGTTACATGTACATGTACTGCCGTAACTCTCAATTTTAAAAATAACCCTTCAGGGTCCTCTGCATAGCAATCCATCTTTAATTTCCTCACCACACCCCTTTTACCACACCCACCACCAGGATGGGAGTACAGTGTAGAACCAGGCCTGGCTGCCTATGCACCTTTTGAGAGGAATGTTCACCTCTGTCGGAGGAGAAGGTGGGTGATAACCAGACAGAGGTTGACTGACCCCAAGGCTTTGGAGAAGAAGACGGTGAGTAGTTCTATTTGATGCCCACTGTCCAGGAATGAAGTACAACCTACCAACCCCACAGCAAAAGAGGAAGAAGGCTATAGAAGATGGCTGGGAGTATGCACGTCTGGCAAACCTTCCCTACCACCTTACTGAACACTCACTGGACTTTGCAAGACGCAGGCGATGGCATCGCAAGATGGTGGCTTTGAATCCAGGAAAGCCAGCTGTGTTCTACTTTGAGGGGGACAAGAAGAAGAAGGACAAGGTAATGCATGTAGCCATTGCACTTACACAAGAAGGACAAGGTAATGCATGTAGCCATTGCACTTACACAAGAAGGACAAGGTAATGCATGTAGCCATTGCACTTACACAAGAAGGACAAGGTAATGCATGTAGCCATTGCACTTACACAAGAAGGACAAGGTAATGCATGTAGCCATTGCACTTACACAAGAAGGACAAGGTAATGCATGTAGCCATTGCACTTACACAAGAAGGACAAGGTAATGCATGTAGCCATTGTATACAAGAAGGACAAGGTAATGCATGTAGCCATTGTACTTACACAAGAAGGACAAGGTGATGCATGTAGCCATTGTACTTACACAAGAAGGACAAGGTGATGCATGTAGCCATTGTACTTATACATCTAGTCCAATAGAGGTGTCAGCATGCTAATAATATTGTCTAACAATGGTGGCCCATAGCAAAACCTCATGTACTATTGATGGATAGCAACACCTCATGTACTGATGTGTCTCTTTCATAATGAGATCCAATGGGCTGCATCTAAGCTTTTGTAACCAATCCCCTTTTCCACTGACCACACCCACCAATAATAGAAGAAAGGTGATGAAGGTGATGATGGAGAAGATGGCAATGCCCAGGTGCCCAGACTTTACCTGGTGTTCAAAGGTCAGGTGATCCCTATCTGGCCACACCCTTTCATATGCCCCTCCCTGCCCAGACCACCACAAGTACCAGCTTCGTGCTTACCTGTACCAGGCGAGGGACATGTACAGTGCGGACAGGACAGGCCTCTCTGATCCCTACTGTATCCTGGGATTTGGACGGTACAGTGCGCGCTCACGTGTGGTGAAGGAAAGCATCTGTCCCACTTGGGACCAGACCATCCTGATTGACCAGATCAAGCTGTTTGGTGACCCCACCACCATTCGGGAGTCTCCCCCTAAGATCCTCCTCAATTTCTTTGACAAGGACACCATTGCAAGTTCCCCCATGGTCCCGTCTCAGTCCATTGTCATGACAACAGTTGTATGTACTGTTCTGTAGGGAAAGGACGAGTTCATAGGAAAGGTGGTGTGTGAACCAACGGTGAGGTTCTCTACAAAGGACCCCGCCCCCCGTCTGGACTGGTACACTATTGATCGCTACACCAAGGCGGAGGGGGAGTGTCTAGCTGCCTTTGAGCTGTTCCTGGTGGGTTTAGGGTTAATGTGGCCTGGGCACCAGTCCCTGAAGGGCAGTGTGATGGGACTCTCTCCACACCACAGGATGAGGGAGGGGATCTCCCATTCCAGCCGCCCACTGCTCCTCCCCCAGCCAGACACTTCATTGTACCCAGCGGGATCCGTCCTATTCTTCAGAAGACCAGAATTGAGGTACGCAGATCATGTGATCCCATGGCTCAGGTCTTGTGACCAAGGAGGCTAGATCATGTGACTTATATTCCAGGTATTGTGCTGGGGAGTAAGGGACATGAAGCGGTTCCAGCTCCTGCCCGTGGAGAGTCCATATGTGGAACTGGAATGTGGAGGCACTGTGGTCCAGACCAAGCACATCCAAAAAGTGTCTCGTAATCCTAACTTTCCAGACCCTGTTGTCACCTTTGATGTGGTATGTGCACGTGTGTGTGTGTGTGTGTGTGTGTGTGTGTGTGTGTGTGTGTATGTGTATGTGTGTGTGTGTGTGTGTGTGTGTGTGTGTGTGTATATGTGTGTATGTATGGGGTATGTGTGTATGTATGTGTGTGTGTATGTATGTATGTATGTATGTATGTATGTATGTAAGTATGTATGTATGTATGTTTGTGTGTGTGTATGTATGTATGTATGTATGTATGTATGTATGTATGTATGTATGTATGTATGTATGTATGTATGTATGTATGTGTGTATGTATGTATATGTGTATATGTGTACACCAGCCTACCTCATAACCAGTGGAATACCATCTGCTCCTTCCTGTTGTCTCCAGCTGCTACCTAAGGAGCAGGTGTATGCTCCACCTCTGAACATCCGTATAGTGGACAAGAGAGCCTTTGGACGTACCCCAATGGTGGGCACCCATGTGATCAAGAGTGTGAAGGGCTTCATCGTAGAACCACAGGCTGTTCACCACCACAATAAAGTCATTAGTGGTGAGGCGTGTGGCCATTTTAGCTAGTGTCTGATTAACAGTACCTGTGTGTGTGTGTGTGTGTGTGTGTGTGTGTGTGTGTGTGTGTGTTTGTGTGTGTATGTGTCTGCAGCTATGGTTGTAAAGGCAATGACTCCTCAAGAACAACAGAAGCGTGAGGGAACATCCCTTGGAAAAGGGGCTTCCCCCATTAGAATTGTTATGGATATAGATAATGCCCCTATTGCGGTAAGAATTGAAGAACTGTGGTGTGGCCATGTTAGTAATGGGTGTGGCTTTTCTATGTACCAGGCTGACCCTGATGCAAGCAAGGGTAGTGGATTTGATTGGTGGACCAAGTACTACTACTCCATTGGTGATGACCAGAGGACCCAGAAGGAGTATGTGGAAGCGGGACATGACAAACTTGTGGTATGTGAAGGGGAGGGAGTGTCTTGAATGATGAGGGTACCATATTCAACTTCACTATTAGATCATACATCTAATCTTTCTTCTCTCTAGGTGTACTCCCATGAACTGGAAGAGGGTTTTAATAACTTCACTGATCTTGCACAAAACTTCTCCCTCTTCAGAGGGAAGGGATCACGTGACCCCAATGACCCCGAGGGACAGGAGGTTGGCATATTCAAGGTAAGCAGGCCCCTCCCATCTGGTGCGGTGAAGTGTGTGGTGTGAGGGAGGATAAGATAACTATCTGTTCAGGTATGTTCAGTGGGTGTGTCCTGACATCTTCCCCACAGGGAGCAGTGAAGGTGTATCCCCTACCTGACGATGGCTCTCCAATGCCTGATAGAATATTTTCACACATTCCTTCAAGTGCACCAGTGGAGTGTGTAGTGAGGGTGTATATTGTGAAGGTGAGTGAGTGAAGGTGTATATTGTGAAGGTGGGTGTAGTGTGTGAGGGTGTATATTGTGAAGGTGGGTATAGTGTGAGGGTGTGTATTGTGAAGGTGGGTATAGTGTGTGAGGGTGTATATTGTGAAGGTGGGTGTAGTGTGATGGTGTATATTGTGAAGGTGGGTGGGTGAGCATGTGTATTATGAAGGTGGGTGTAGTGTGATGGTATATATTGTGAAGGTGGGTGTGTGAGGGTGTATATTGTGAAGGTGAGTGAGTGAAGGTGTATATTGTGAAGGTGGGTGTAGTGTGTGAGGGTGTATATTGTGAAGGTGGGTGTGTGTGAGGGTGTATATTGTGAAGGTGGTTTAGTGTGTGAGGGTGTATATTGTGAAGGTGGGTGTAGTGTGATGGTGTATATTGTGAAGGTGGGTGGGTGAGCATGTGTATTGTGAAGGTGGGTGGTGTGTGTAGCATAAGGTATAAAAATGCTGCTTACATGTAATACTTTATGGGTGGAACTAGATTGCATAGTGGGTGGAGTCAGGTTGCAGCTTATGTATTGCTGTACTCTGACCTTTAGGGAATTAATTTGCAACCTCAAGACCCTGATGGAAAGGTCAGTTGACTATGTGTAACCATGGATACCTTAAGGACCCACAGCTGCCCTACAGTCTGATCCTTACATCAAGATCAAGATTGGGAAGAATACCATCAACGACAAAGAAAACTTTATTCCAAGCAACCTGGATCCATTGTTTGGAAAGATGTTTGAGATTCCTATCACCTTGCCAACTGACCACACCCTCACAGTGACTGTGATGGACTATGACTATGCATCTGCCGATGACCTTATCGGGATGACAACTATTGACCTTGAGAATCGCTACCTTTCACACCACAGGGCACTTTGTGGTGTTCCTGAATCATACTCCAAGTAAGAAGGCTGCTGGTTATTAAATACCATGGTTAATTAACATGATTAATAGGCAGGGAATTAACAAGTGGCGAGACTCTGCCCTGCCCAAGGAGATCTTGGCAGAGTACTGTCTAGCTATGAACTTTGAAGAACCAAAGTGGGTCACCAGCACAGAAGTGGTAGTAGATGGAACTACATATACCCTCAAACAGTTTGGTAAGGAGAGGGGAGGAGGTAGATGTGGGTTTGCTGGTAAGAGAAAGAAGTAGAAAGGGAGGGGGGGGAAGGGGGCTTAGGGAGAGGGAGGGATGGAAGGAATCACGGCTGCCGTTCGTCTGATTATAGAGGAAGGCAAGAAGCTCCACCTTGACTTGGGCCCTGAGGACCAGAGACTTGCCCTCCATATCCTCAAGCAGCGTAACCTGGTCCCTGAACACATCGAAACCAGAACACTGTACAACCCACTACAGCCAGGCATATCCCAGGTCAGTCCCCAGTCCCATTCTTTTGGCCCCTCCCCCCATGCGTCCCCTTCCCGCACACAGGGAAAGCTGCACATGTGGGTGGACATATTTCCAAAGACTGGAGCCAACATCCCCCCACCAATAGACATCAGTCCTCGTAAACCGGAGAAATACTATCTCAGAATTGTGGTGTGGAATACAAAAGATGTCCTCCTTGATGAAGTCTCCGTAGCAACAGGCGAGGCCATGAGTGATATCTATGTGAAGGGGTGAGTGGAGCAGAGTAGGGAAGAGGGGTTAAAGGTTGACCCCCTCCCCCCTCTCAAAATAAAGATGGCTGAGGGGACAAGATGAGACACAGAAGACTGACACACACTTCAGATCATTGGATGGAGAGGGAAACTTCAACTGGCGCTTTGTGTACGAGTTTGACTATCTATCTGCTGAAAAAGTTGTGGTTATTAAAAAGAAGGTTAGCCGTGGGTTGTATCAGGGTTAAACAGTGAAGTATCTGGACTTTATACTTTTAATAGGAGCACTTCTATAGTCTGGACAAATCAGAGACACACCTTCCTCCCATACTGACTGTGCAGGTGTGGGATAATGACCTCTTCAATCCCGATGACTTCATAGGTAATACACAAATCATGACTCACTTAATTCAAGTTCCATGTCATTGTTGATCAGGCACTTTGGACCTTAACTTGCTTGCAATGGCCGAGCCTGCTCGTGATGCCACTGTGTGCAGTGTGGACCAGCTGCCTGAGGTTGGGAAGCCTGATGTTAAACTGGTGAACCTCTTCGAGCAGAAGAGGCTGAAGGGATGGTGGCCCGTGTTCACAGAGGAGGAGGGAGTGAGGGAGCTCACGGTGAGTCAGCCATGGTCATCCCTGTGAGCTACCTGTCAGCGGTTGTATACCTCTTGAAGGGGAAAGTGGAGATGGAGATGGAAGTGGTGACAGAAGAGGAACACAAGTTGAAACCTGCTGGGAAGGCCCGCGATGAACCAAACCTGAACCCAAAGTTGGACCCTCCAAAGTAGGGACCATCTGCTCTTCTCTGTTTGCATGCTCTGGTTATACCTGTGTGTGCATATTCTAATTACAGCCGCCCTGCCACCTCCTTCCTGTGGTTCACCTCTCCCTGGAAGACGTTCAAACACATAATCTGGAAACACTACAAGATGTGGATCATTGGAGCTGTCCTGGTTCTGTTCCTGGTCATCTTCATAGTGATCTTTGTCTATACTGCTCCTGTAAGTCATGCGACCTTCATTGTACAGCTTCCTGTTTACAACATACTCCTCTTTCGCAGAGTACCATCATGCAGACCATAGTGCAGGGCATACTACCCAGCTAATGCTCCAAACTGACTCCAGTAGGCTGCTAGTATTGCTATATGTATTAATTTGGCTTGTGCTCTAATCAACTTTTATTTCACTATACATCTCCAGACTAGTTATTACATCTAGTTATAAATATAGAGTAGATCTAGTTATAACTCTAGATTATATATAGTTATAACTAGATTAGATCCAGTTATAGATTAGATTTTGTTGGTTATAAATCTACATTAGATATAGCATTATCTTTAAAGCAGCACACTTCTGTTAAGAACATTACTGGCTAATTGAACAATTGCTCCAAATCATTAAACAGGAGGGGCATTTCTGCTTTCATTACATGCAAATTTTTATCGTCTGTCAATCATTGCACATCACTGTACTGTTCAATCAAATGCTGCATGTGCTTATATCACCCTCCTGGAGTGGATATCAGGAGGGCCTGGGCATTGGCTCGCACAAGTGTTATGTTCAGGCGGTCATGTTGGTCGTTGTGGCAAGGTGTGATGAAAGCCTTGAGAAAGCTTCAACAGCTTCTTTGCCCCAAGCTCCATACGACTCCACCACAAGGGGAAATGCATGTCCATCCTAGCTCAGGACACACATAACATCGTTGGCAGAGTGCTTTCTTAGCTCAGTGGCAACTGCGGCTGACCCTGCTGTGAGACCCGCTTCAGAGAGAAAGGATGGCTGGTTAAGTGGAGAAGTCACAGTAAGGTCATAGGCAGCAGGAGCCAATTCAAAGATGTCAGCAACATGTTTGCTGGAGCTCACTACCAAGTCCACTGCCAGCTTCTGCCTTGGCGCTGGTGCAGGCACTATGGCAGATTTTGGAGCACTACATTCCTGAGCTTGTGGTGCCTGGATACTATTATTGCCTTCAAATCCTACGTACCATCAACTTTCTCAATAGAGAATGCTTTTATTTACTTGTTTAGATTAACCTGCAAGTAACCAAGCAGATTGTCTATTGTCTAAAATTCCTTGTGGGACGTAGCATTGCATTCATTAATCAAACTAGATGCCACCTATAAAAAATCACAGGCCATCCACTCACCACCCACCCACCCCAGGCTGCAGCAAACCTTGTAAATGGTGCACTTTGATCAGAAGTGACGGTCTGTGTTGCAATCGTTTGTGTGCATATGGCCATATCAGTGACCTTAAGCTGCCACTTGCCTGATGTACGCAATCAATTAAAAACTTGATCGTTCTTTGCATGCGGCCAGAGCTCGAAGATTTTTGGTCATCACTGTATCGATTAAGTTATAGCTAGCTGGCCACTTTTGTGGTAGGTAGTCTCGTACCCAGACTCACAACATTATACGCTGCAATGGGGATTATCACCCAATTAGCGGCTGATGTGAGATAATTATCCTATTAACCCTGGTTTGATGGAGCGGCAGCGTATGTACGTAATCACATCGAGAATTATATTGAAATATTATCTTTTTAAAAAAGCTATTACGAAAATGCTGCAGGGTACTTTGTGGCTGCAAAATTCAATCGCATTTTGTCAGTTGATCGTATGTCCCACTTAGGCGAAGTTTAGCCATTCCAAATGTGATAATAATTTCCCGTCCGGAACTTTATCCAAAACCCATGTGCCCTGGGGCGGCTATTATCCATTAATAATATGATGCAATCTCTTACGTCATGAGGCGTGAAAGCAAAAGGCGGCATAATGGCGCTTTAATTCCAGACCTGTAGCTGTTGATGTCTGAGAAGAAGCACGCAAGCTTTCTTTATCCCGATAATTAGAATATGTACATAATGATTTGATAATGGCGGGATAATGACGCGGGCAGGGAAATTACAATCACATTTGGAATGGCCTTAGGGCCTTATTATGTTTTTCAGTTAGTTTGGGGTTTTCTATTTGATGTAAGATGTCTCTGTCTGGAGATTTGTTATCCTGTCTCGTTCCCAGACTCACATACGGCAGATGGATTACATCACCTACGCAATTGCGAATGCTGTAAATTATAAAAACTGCTTTTGGTTAATTACACATAGTAACACACAGAATAAACACAAACAACCACATGCACTGTTGGGTTGATTGGGGGTAGGAGCGGACCAAGATTGATCAAGCATTAGCTCTAATCAATAACAGACTGAGGCGCTCAGACTTGGGGGTATCAGGCTGGGGACGAGACTACTGTACATGTACCATGTTATACCGCTATGAATATTTGAATAACGCTTATTTACGCTACGATTACTAAATATAGTAGCTTCCAATGAATAGCCCAGCCTTATTTAATATGAGTTCGTTCCCACACCAATTTTTTTCTTCCCAAAGTCGTCTTCCTTGGTGACGGATTAGGAACCGTTTTTAAAAGAGCACCAATTACACCAATAGATTTATCTGGAAGGACATCTTCAGGGGTACAAAGTCGGTATCAGATATATAATGTATGAAATAGAGTAATTACGTATATAATAGAATAATGTATCGCAACTTCGCAAGTAATAATCCGGTGCAGCTTTGTTCCCCCCTTGGCTAGCGAAGTTTTTTTTGTTGTTGTTGTTGTCAAAATGCCTTCTAGGGAACTAAAGAGCCGAGCTAAAAGACGAGAGGAATGCAAAAAGCGAGACTACGGTCGAGTTCAATATCTCTGGTAAGCTTAGCTTCCAGTGAATGCGAATAGCCCTTACATTTTCCACTACATGTATTCCAAGGCAGTGGCGCACCCGCCGCTGGGGGGGGGGGGGGGGGGGGGGCAGAAGTATATAAGGGCGCCCCCTCCCTCCCCCCCCCCCCCCCCCCCCAAAAAAAAATAAACATATATGACCTAAGATTAATCGCGATATATCGCCTTTCGCGATATAAACATTTAATCGCGATACATCGCGGCAACACTGTATTAACGCTACGATTACTAAATATAGTAGCTTCCAATGAATAGCCCAGTCTTATTTCATATGAGCTCGTTCCCACACCAATTTTTTTTCTTCCCAAAGTCGTCTTCCTTGGTGACGGGTTAGGAACCGTTTTTAAAAGAGCACCAATTACACCAATAGATTTATCTGGAAGGACATCTTCAGGGGTACAAAGTCGGTATCAGATATATAATGTATGAAATAGAGTTATTACGCACGTATACCCATACCGCCGATACCGGCCATACATGTCAATCGCGGCAGACTCTGCCCTACGTCCGATCCATATACTACAATAACGCACTTGAAAGGTGAGCAGATGAATAGTCTCGTACCCAGACCCAAGAGCATGTTAGCAATATCGCGTGCAGTATAATACTTACGTATTTGGGGTCTGGGTACGAGATGTGTACGAGACGAGCAAATGAATCTTTCTGGTCAGTGTTAGCATTGTTTTGCGCTCTACTGACAAGAGCAATAATCCTTCCAGCTTCTTCTGCATGCACCATCATATATCTCAGTTGTGTTTTCAAACGCATTGGCGCAGAAAAGCTACGCTCCACAGTTAGGTACTTGGATAAATCACGTAACTACCGTAAAAAATTGTTTCCCAAAAATTGTGCCGTAATTTTTGACTGCCGGAGAGGATTGATTTGTGGCGATCGATTGTTTGTGCTGGTTTCGAGTTCTGTTGTGCTTGCTATATTCTATAAAGGTAGCCCATGGCTTCTTTTAGCATTAGCTATTCGTTGTATACGGTGAAATGATTCGCAGTAGTAAGTTGTGGGCGTGTCAAAAAAGGGTATGGTTTGCTGGTTATAGAATTTTGTAGCGCATTGAATGGGTTCCATGAAATACATATGAAGGCATTAAGGACACCTAGTTGCATTACTCATTTAAGTATGAGGGCAATCAGACGATGCGCAGGGTGTTGTCTCGAAGCCTCCATGAACGGCTTCATATGGTTTAAGGTACGCGATTATCGTGAAAGCTAATAGCTTTTATGACAGTGGGACGTCATACTTATTTGCCTTAATGTTACAAAGATATGTTTTTCACTTTTTTTTACGTAGGTAGAGAGTGTTAAAAAGGTGTTCTATATAAAACGCACCTTATCGTTGCCGTGGGTTCTTTAGCTAGATTATTTTCAGACTCTGCTGCTTATGTAGTAAAAGCGCCTTGCATATCTCGAGATTCTGATTTAGCGCAGTGCACTTATCAATCAAACCAATTTAATCAAAATTTGTCATAGCAACATGCAATGTGAGCTTATTATTCGTATTTTAATACTATGTTTATGAAATTCTATATTTTTATTCAACACTTCTGTGTGTACTTGCATGGATAATGAAGACTGTTGCTGATGATTTGAAAAGAATTTTTTTTTACCATTTTAAGAATTACATTTAAAATGAACATAACTAACTGTAAGCACCCATGATACGAAAGGGGCTTAGTGTTTTTACATCCACACTAACATAGCATCCCAACGTTTAGAAAATACAAGAAGTATCATATAATTATTGAGCACTCTGCTGGAAGCAGTCTCAACACTACACCTGATGTGTTGCGGTGGGCAATACGTCATAATGTCAAAATTTGGGCTGAAGTACAGGTATTTCTCAATGAGCAGTTTATAGTGTCTGTTGACACAGCTGAAAATGTAGCTGTTCCTCTACCAGTTTTGAATACAGAGCTGGATAAATGTAATGTGCAATCCACCTTATGTTAAGAACTGATTAAACTTAAAATTAATAAAACAGCTAAATTAAGAAATTCATAAGTGGCACATACCAGCAGTTTATTGTATATATAAAAAGTTGCTGTCTGTACACAAGAGATGTAAGATAACACAGAGGAGATTTGCAAAACAAAATCACTGATTTGGTTCAAAACATAGAATTACATGTAAGTAATGAAGAATTGCTACATCGATTATCAGGCTCAAATATCATCATGACCAGAAATGATAGCAAGACATATAGCACTGCTTGCTTGCAAGGCTATTTACTATTGCCTCCAATATGGAGCACCCATAACACATGTGTGTAATCTGATTAGCGCAATACTTTTTGAATTGGTGGGTACAACTATTGATAGTCTTCCTCATAGTAGTACGTATATCAATGTGTAAATTAGGGATCATCAGTGATATTCAGGTAAGTGAAGTAATGTATGCAAATAAAAATCTCACTCTTTCATGGGACTCAACAACAGTTGATGCATGGGACATCAATGACCTCCATATCAGTGTGCACACTGTGCCAGTAACTTCGTATGTACTGCAATTGGGTGCTATAGCCTCTGGTCAAACAGAAGACTATGCTTCACATCAGTGATATAGCTTGACTCATATGATTTCTGTATTCAGTTGCAGAATTCATTTTTATATGTAAGATCAACAATACTTAACCATTTCAAAAATACCTTAACCGACAGAGTTGCTGAGCAAAAACAAAATATTCTGCATCATAGACACATTATTTCAGTGAAAAGTACTGGTAAAGTTCCCAAAGCCACCAACTGTTACTGGACACAGGAAGACATCGAGGAAGAAGGGGAAGATGAAAAAATATGCATATTACAGCTGTATTACTGGAAATATTATTTTTGTTGATTTTCCTGACATGTGAAATGCCTTTTTCATTGAATGGTAAAATTTTGTTTCCGAGAACATGATATATATACATTTGGCTATAAGTTTCTATATCGCTACCATGAGCAGCCTGCATATTTGGCATGATTTTATTCATAATATCGGCTGTAGTACCTTCTAAAAAGGATTTTTATATGCAGGTATGTGTGGCAGTTACTCCTTATATATTTGGCTGCAGTAGCATATTTGGTAAGATCAATGTAGCGAATATAAGTTAAACCGGCACAGTTTTTTTTTGCGTGGTCATTCAATTCCATACATTCAATAGTACCGCTTTATGCTGCCGTATTGACCGAATGAAAAAAGATGATATGATAAGTAATATACCGTTGGAATGCACATTTTTTACTCTTTTTAGAACCATGCGAATTGTTGCAAAAATATCAATTTGAAAAAAATATCCAAGTACCTACCACAGTGTACAAGAACTGATCGGTATCGCAGAAATAGTGCCATACATATACACGTTTCTCTGTCATTTCAGACAATGCATACACTTGCTGGTGAACATCAGCACAACAAAGGGGATTTGCTATAGCGATGTGTACTCAGTAGACTGCAAAAGTGTAATTGATACCGCTGTAAATATGAATACAGTTTTACTAGATAACTGCATGCTTACATATATACCACACTTTGTTTGGTAGCAACCTCATTTTAAATTAACAGATGATTAGATATAGTAACTATCGCGATTGCTGCTTTGGTAGTGCTTTGTATAGGTTCATTTAAGCAGCGCATTCCAGGCTAAAAGTAAAGTTATACCATGCATGCATACCTCAACCGTCATTTTAGCGCCCTCTCCGCATTTTGGCGCCCCTGTTTTCAGGGCCGCTGGGGGGGGGGGGGGGGGGCAATTGCACCCCCCCCCCCCCCCCCCCGGCCACACCGCCACTGATTCCGAGGTAGCACTTACTTCCATGCAGCATGGGATGTTATTGTGTTATATATTTCACCCATTTTAAGTAGGATGCTAGTCTCGTACCCAGACGTATGGTATCTTTCTCTTCTCAAACACTCGATAGCGACGAGCTATTTTTGCACGTAAACATTGAAGGACGCTCGGAACAAGTGCATCGTTCTTATTTCCCAGCGCGCGTAGGTTATACTGTTTAATTGTTACGTCATGTTGGACTGGGGACGAGACTAGCGAACAGGATAGCCTGTCCCTCCGGATAGCTTGTCCGCCTACGGGCAATGTATCCTAGGATATACATTGTTCCCCTTTAGGATAGACTGTCCCACCATCGACACATGCATCAGTATACATTTGTCTCGATGATCCGAAGTTACTGAGTATGAAGCTATAATCTTATTATATGCTTTTGCTATGTATGAAGCTTACTAAAATAAGGCCAATTGAAATCTTTATAACCTGAAATAGTGAAGTTTTAGTTATATTAGTCCATTGTTAACATGGTATGCACTTCATGTATTAAATCTCATTATTACATATCTTGAGTTAAAAATGATTTTACTCTTTATAAGAGGGCTTGATTTTTGTTTATAAACTGTATACATGAATGCATCTGTCTTGCAGCCTTCAGTACAATATATTTTTTATGAATTCTTTATAACTTAAATAGCATGCAGTGGTCATATAACCTAGATTTTACATTAATAGTTTGTGTTGTGTATTTTCTAATTCAAAATAAGTCTCCAAGTAAATCATGCAATTGTTTTTTTACAGTATTTTATAATTTGCATTTTTATAAAATAAAGTCATTGCAAGACAACCTTTTCAGTGCAGTTGCTGTATTCCTTGTGCTACACAAATATATATGCAGGTATCTACTGAGTCACTTTCATGCACTGCCGCGGATTACTTCTCCAAATGGCCAGAAGCTAAGTTAGCCTTGTGGGCTACCATCAAAGAGTGCAGATGGAGTAGCACATTTTCTTCACACGCCGATATTGAGATTTGGATGTTTTGAAGTGTGCATGCATATTGGATCTGGGTCCGTGGCTTTTGTGAAAAATGTACCACCCTTGACCTACTGCTTAACTGCCAGTAGAATCACTCTATCAAGCATGTTGTAATAATGGATGAAATATTCTTCCTGACGACTTCATCAGCCTTGTGAAAAAGCATATACCTCGCAGGGCGCGTGGACTGAAAGGATGTTTGTTTGGAAAGGCAGAAAAGAACTGGTCGCTGTTTGAATTAATGGACACGGATAATCGTATATTAATTGCTCCGTATGTCAGTCGTTCTTTGTATACTCTCACTTATATATGCCGTGGGCAACATGCTGCAGTGTTTAGTATTTGCTCAGAAACTGTTTATATAAGAGTGCATATGTGCGTATATGGCGCTGTGTATACATCAGTGCATCGCCTGTGTCGGGGGGGGGGGGGGGGGGGGGGACAGGTAATCCTAAAGCGGACCGATGATCCTAGGAAGGATTGTCCGTAGGGGACTAGTCTCGTACCCAGACCCATGTTTTCATAGCAGCGGGTGGATTACATCACCGCTACGCGAAAACTTTTCGCGTAGCGGTGATGTAATCCATCCGCTGCTGTGAAAACAAGGGTCTGGGTACGAGACAATAGGGGGACAGCGTATCCTAGGGTAGGGAGTCCGACCGGACAGCCTATACGGCGGACACGGTACACCGGCACTGTACTGGAATGCAATTAGATTTTATCACATCGGTTAATTATCCGATTCAAAACAATTTTAAAATGGGACCCTTTCCGCTCATTAGTATGGCAATGCTCCACCAGCTACTAGTCCGAGAACGCTTCCTCCTACGAATTGTGTAGCCAACCCAGAAGAAAAACGTCGTTACCTTCTACAATCGCCTCCTCTAGCCCAAATTGTTACGGCCATATACCGAACTAGTCTGGGGACCCAACTGATGGTTGTACTAGCAGTCTGGAGACAATTGCGCATTCGACTGGTCATGCTGTCTTTGGAGTACTACCAACTGGCTACGGGAAGAGTCTGTGTTTTGCATGCCTTAGGCAGAGCTTCCTATAAATGGTGAAGAGGAACGGTCTATATATATAATTATATATATAATATTATAGTTGTTGTTGTTTCTCCTCTAACCACGCGCTCTCATTGAAGACCAGGTAAGATATGTATATAATTATACCAGTATATATTTACGGAAGAATGCATCTGGCATCATATAAATAGGTTCGAAGTTTCACAAAACAGGGATTGCCTGTTGCTGCTTTGACCAGTAATGCATAAAGGAAGGCTTGAGAAAGCTCGGTCAAATCCATCCCACAAGCCACATACGATTTGTATATCCTTAATAGAAAGTCAGGGGACTGTTATTTAGGCGCTATTGCTACATAAGCTGTTAACCGCGACTATAATTATATTCATAACTACTTACCTTCCAAGGATCGGATGCGCAATTGTCCCCAGATTGATAGTACAACCATCAGTCGGGTCCCCAGACTAATACCGTGCTTGTAATGGTGATGCATTAATTCACCCAATGTTTTGGGTCTGGGTACGAGACTATAGGTGCATAATGCTGGGGACGAGATAACCCGATGTAGGAAAGAAGATAATCGAATCATAATCTGACGAAGGAAAAAACATAAACATAATGCTGGGGACGAGATAATCCGACGTAGCATAGCGTAATGGCTTTATGGATAAGATTGCAGTGCTATCTTTTGGGTACAATGCACACCTCTGTTCATGTGGCAGAAACTCTGTTTGGATGATGATTCATTGGTGATAAGGTAGGGCTGAGAAAGGATTAAAAGGGTATTAAGTTACTATGAGCATGTACATAGGATTTGACCAGTGTTATGAAGCTCACTGATTACAAAAACGCGTACAATGCTCTATCAGACTGATCATTTGTATTGAACACGAAGACAAGTATGAGTAGTTTCGTGTTTGAAATGGGAAGAGGTGCAATAATGGGTGTGGATGAACTAGATCGAAGGGCAGATGGCCCATTGTGTTGGGTTCACTGCCCCAACAGGTTTGTTCATCTGGAAGATCCAGTTGTCTTACATCTTACATGCTGTAGCATATGCTTGCAACATGTTCTTTATCCTGTCAGCTAGCTGATGCATGTTTGGCACACTACCATTGCAGCATGGTATAGAGCTAGTCTTGTCCCCATACCCTCAAATGTGACAGCTGCGGATGGACCTTACAAGGCAGCATCAGTCATCAGTGTTATTCACAAATGTGCATTGATATTTTCAATTGAACACACATTAATGCATGAATTTTTTTTTAGGATCCTTGTTATATTTTCCAATGTATTCGCCCCATAACCATCCTGTAAACAAAAGCTAATTAAACAAATCATCTGTAAATAAAAACATTTCTATGAAAAGGATGTATAGAGTGATGTAAAATGCAAGGCAAAAAAAAGGTGAAATCATAAAAATTGACTTTGGCCTTGTTTTACACCACTATTAACTAACCATAATACATCCCAACAACCTCTTGGCCATTTTTTATACCTACTTCTCAGTAACCATTTCTTCTCTGTACAGTCAGGTGATACAGATGAACAGTTTTTTTTCTTCTCTAATCACAGCCCAGGAAAAAGTTTGAAACGTCTAGGGTTGGGAATTCCCATCCAGTTGTTCGGGCCAGGATTTTGTTTGATGAATCCAGGGTGCATATTTATAAGGCTTTTTTTTTTCCCACAGGAGACACTGGCGTTTTGTTTGAAACCACCCTGGATCAATAATTTTGTTCAGCCTAACTTTTTCCTGTGCTCCACCTCCTTTCCCGAAACACGTGGTGAATCATGCATGATTAGCACATGATGGAGCGGTTCTACTTTTAAAACGGTGCCACCGGTCTTAGTTTAGAATCGATGAACTTCTCGCTCGCTCCGCTTCTCTAGCTCCCATAGACTCTTTCCTTCGTAACAGTTAATGAACACGTACACACCAAAAATGTCGCAAGTACTTACATATCAGTATAATATTGAATATACCAAAAATGAGTAAAAATATCTAATATGTTGCAAATATACATGGTTCTGAATCAAATTTGGTACAATGCAAGCATGTATTTGCATATCCACATGCCTTGCGCACGTCCTCCCGCCGAGCAACGCGCGTCCCCTGACGTCACGCGTGGCTTACATCACTATGTAATGTTGCTACTGATAAATATACACCGCGTGGGTATGAGATAAACAATGACGGGAACGAACAGTGGTAATGTACATCTTTATACATAAATAGCAACATACATATGGCGTAAAGTTACGTAACTAAACAACATCATGACAGGGTGGCCCGTATGAAAACAAGGTTGAGTCGTAGTCTGGGTACCAGACCCTTTATTAACCAGATATAGATAATAAAGGGTCTGGAGCTGGAGTGTACATCGATTGCGCCGGAATTTGGGCGCTACCAATCGGATTACAGGTATGCGATAATGAAGGGATTCCTATACATTCCAATACGTAATAGCAATCAATTAGCGTTTCTTGATGTATTAGCGCGTGTTACGTGCTCTGGTTATTTTGAAGACGAAGGCAATTTAAACTGCTCTTAATGGACGAGCGTACGGTAGAAGTGGAGGGTTTTGACAGCGCGTTGGAGACACGCTGCAAACACCTACAAATATCACCACGACCAGCATGCAAAATCCTAGCATTGGTAAATATAGTACCGGGGGTAATCGGAAAATATGTTTTGTTTCTTTGCCCATAGGTTTTGGACGACGCCATTTTTCTTGTTGTCAGCGCATGATTATGTTTATAATCATGATTATAATCCTTTGGTACAACTCAATATAAAGGTCTACTTTGTGTAGATTTAGAGTGCACCACAAAAATCTACTAGATCGAGCGCTACTATAATTTCCTTCCGGCCGCGTAACCTACACTTGTGGGTTTGGTGTTACATAGCAACGCGTATCTAGCCCTGCCCACACACATGTACATAGCAACGTGTACTTAGCGACCAATTACAATATAGGTTGCGTAGTAACTGTATGCTAAAACAGGTGGTGAAAAAAAAACAAATAGTAATACAATAATATCATAACATGATGCCACAGAGTAATCACGTGATGAAAGCTATAATCTATGCACCTGTGTCTGATTTGAGCCATAAGATGAGACAGCCTCAGACTTGACTTCTCCACGATTTGGTCTGGGTACGAGACTTACGTGCCTGTGGCTGTCGCGGTCATCCAAACCACAGCACTCTTGATATCTGCGCATCTTATGATGATTACATGTATGATGGAAACAAATTTTAAAAAAACCAAACAAATAGTAATACAATAATATCATAACATGATGCCACAGAGTAATCTAATCACGTGATGAAAGCTATAATCTATGCACCTGTGTCTGATTTGAGCCATAAGATGAGACAGCCTCAGACTTGACTTCTCCTTTCAACCGTTCGAGACCACGTTTTGAGTCTGGGTACGAGACTTACGTGCATCGGTCATTCAAACCACAGCACTCAAGCAGCTACTTGATATCTGCGCATCTTATGATGATTACATGTATGATGGAAACGCTTGTGGATCTAGTTGGGCGTAGCTTGAGAGAGCGTGACTATTTTTTTGCAAATAACTTTGAGCATTTTATATTTATAGCTTCCCCAGCACAGGCTGGGAATGTCCTAACAGAAATCGGAATCTGTTTATTTATTGGTTGTCAGTTTTTGTAGGAGTATTCCCTCCTCCTGACGTCTGACCTTTGGCACAAACTGTGGTCTGAGCAGATGTGTATTAATATTCATGATTAAAACTTCATATTAATAATTGTGGTTAAAAATAAATTAAATCTATAATTGGTACGTGTTAGATTTACCAAATTAATGATAAGTATGTATTGTAACTGATGCATTCCAGCTGTACTGACTGTCTACAGCTTTGTCTCTAATAATATTGAAATGAAATGTCCGCGCATTTACTAGTGGGACTGAAGACCATGCAAATACACCGGTATAAGCATGTATATAAAGTTTCAATTTTTTTTTTCTTTTTTTACGGTATATGATTTCAAACCATGTGCTTATAAAATGTAGCAAACGGTAAACTTGAACACAATTTTTTCAACGCAAGATGCTCCGACGCCTTCAACAAGTCAATTGCGCACTAGTGGCTCTTACCCTTCTCTGTCAGTGTGGAGTCTGCATGTGCGACGATGCAAATTCCGTGACGTGCAAAGAACAGACGTGCAACGTGCAGAAGAACGCGAGCGTCGATTACAGCCTAAATATATCCAGTATCACGTATTACACGTCCCAGCTTCTGACCGGTGAGTCATGCAGCATGTATATACCCTACGGCAGCATGCATGGGCGCTCCATGTAATGTGTGTACAATATTGAATTGTATATATTTGCCTTCGCTCGTAGTTACCATTTCCAGGAATAGCTGCCCTGCGTTTGATGACTACTTGGGGTTTACAAAAGATACACAAACTATGAGTTGGAATTACAGTATCACGGCGATTAGTTCTGATCACACTCCGGTCGGATACTTCCAAGTGCCTTCTGGAAGCAGACTGGAAATTGAGAGCTGCAACAATAGCAAGGTTAGCCTGCGACATGCATAACTTACCCCTTTAATGATTTGTGCGTGCACCAACTATGTAGGTGCTCGTGTTCTCAACATGCGAGGCCTCGCCAGTAGACCTGCCTCGCACATACAACTGGATCGCTCCATCGACAACAGCTGCAACTATTTGTTTCAGGTACGATGATGGCTGTCACTCCTATTTTGAAATGCACGAAACTGATGTATCTTTCCTCCCTCTATTTTATTTCTCGCACGCTTCTTTAATCGATAAAAGAGCTGTGGTCCACCCTCCTACCGGTGGCTGCGAAACAATAGAAAGATGCATCAGTCCTTCAGCTGCCCACGCGGAGGCTCCGCCGGACCTCGAAATAAGTGGAAACGGTGAACTCGGATCGGGTCAAGTGGACAACATAGCAGCAGAAGTGAGAAGAAATAAAATAACCGCGCTAATAGAATATTAAATTATATTAAATGCAGTGCAACGCTAAGTGGAACTGTTCGATCAAGAGCAATATTAGAAACAGATCGTTGTGCGGCTCGGACGGTGTCCTCTATCCGAACAAATGCTACAAGAAACAAGCGGAGTGCTTGAAGCAAACCACCATCACCACCCAGCCAGCGAGGGGTCCCTGCAGACCACAATGTAAGCATTGCAATCAAGAAACAATTAACTAACCGAATCCACCACAGCCACAGCGCAACCGACTGTACCCGAGGGCCAAACGTCAAGTAATTTCGACACGACATGTCAGGGAATGAATCAGATGCTTAGGCGGTATGGACAGCCCAACCGGTCCCTCTGCACATGCACGAATCAGTACAAACCGATTCAGTGTGAACAAGACAACAGAACACGGCAAGTCCGGTGTTGGTGCGCAGGTTCCAGTGGTGCAATTACATCATCGACCAAATACACGATGGACTGTGGTCAACAGCAAGCGTAAGCACAACAATGCACACCTATACAACAGGAAAACTAACGGTCTCTTCCCCTCCCTTCCAGTCAGCTCAACTGTTCCTAGTCAGTGACGTATATCACTCAATTTTCCAACGCAAAAACCGAAGGACTCTTCTCTTTGTTATCTTTTATGTGATGTATGTATGCTGAAAATAGCAGTGTTTGTTGAATTGCAAAGAAAGAAATGATATCTACTTATGTAACTGCAACTTCTTGAGTGTCTTTGGATCAAGACCTTCATGGTCCAAGTCCTCATAAGGGTTTCGTGGGGGTGTGATGGGAAGTGGCAGTATTTGTGAGGAAGGGATGCTAAGAAGGTGAAGAGGAGAAGTCTCCAATGAATTATTGTTATTACTGTTATTAGAGTTGCTGCCCAACACAAGAACGGGAGGAGTTTTGGGGGGCTCAGAATTAAGGACCTTGCCTTGTAGCCCACCATAAGACTTAAACCCCACTGCTGATTTTTTTCCAGCACTGTCGGAGGTCAGAGATTTAGAGCGTGGCCTCCCAATCCTAGGGAGCTCCCCAGAAATGGGCCTCTCGTGTGGGCAGAGAGGGGATGGGGTGCTGGAGCGACTCCCACTACTGCCACGCTGCAGTCCCAGATAGGTAGCCCACAACAGAGAATTGTTGTTGAAATTGAAGTTCCTTCCATCAGAGTCCTCAAATGGAGGAGAGGCAGTGAGGATGATTGGACTTTGAGGCATTGAAGGAGTGAGGAATGTACTTCCAATATCTTCACCATGTGCAGATTTCCTCTTCTTTGCCTGTCTTGTCTCATCTGGAACACTGCATGGTAATAGATGGAATAGGAAGCCATATATCTTCTCAAGAACCAATCTGTCCACTATGCTCTGCGTCACGGTAACCAAATATTTATCATTAGTTTGTAGGCGGAGCTGCAAGTGGGAAAGATACGAACTGACTGATGGAGGCAAATATGGAATTTCTAGCTGTGCACAACAACACCTTTGAAAATCACAGCTTTGTAAGAGTGCTTTTTGTATATAATTCTTTAAGATCTAGTTACATGAGTATCTTATTCCATAACAAAATGGCCCATTCCCCGGAAATTTTGCAAGCATGACTATAGGAAATCACCTAAGTGCCTTCTTGTGACTTGTGAATGAACTTTCTATTAAATCTAATTACTGAAACAACAAACAGTTTGTAGGGATGAATGATGTGGATCATGCTACACTATAACAGGTAAAGAAAAAGGAATTTAATTAAGCAACAAAACTTGATGCAAAAGTGCTGATTGATAACCCGACTGCAGAAAGGTCACATTTGCAGCTGCAGTGACATGGGGACCATATCTTTACTATTAACAAGCCACAATCTAATGATGATAGTGAAGTAATCTGCAGAGGTAAATTATCTACAAGTGTTTGTGTGTAAAAAGCATCTAATTAAGCACCTGTTGGCTCTACACTAAAGTTCTACAATAAAAGTCTAGTAGGCTCTACACTAAAGTGATGGTAAGCTCTACAAGTATAGGTTCTATACTAAAGTGATGGTAAGCTCTACAATAAAGTGCTAGTACTAAAGTGATGGTTCTGTAACCTGTGTTCTAGCTATATGGAAAGGTTGCACTTGCCCACTAAACAGGCAGATTGAGGCAGATACTTAAATTAAACTGTGTGTGCCTCAGGTGCTACAAGGTGGCCACTTTTTCATGTCCAAAATTTGTCAGAGTATGATACCACAGCCCCTGGAACCAGACATCATTGTAGCTAAGCACTGATGTAAACACTTAGCTCACCAGGTCATCTCCACCACCAACTATCACCATGGCTGTATAACAATCCATGTGTGACCTCAGCTCCTGCACAGACAACAATTGCAATTGGGGGAAGGAGGGGGTTAATGTGTTACTGTTGCCTACAGATACAAAATGCAAGCACATGCCAAACATAACACAAAAGTGTCAAACATTAAGTCATCGTATGGCTTCACAGATATAAGCATGAGGTATGCTTCGCATGCATTTCTCCCACTGCCTTCCAATCTCTCCACCCATCTCCCACCACATTGCCTGCTACCATTCCTTCTCATGTGGGAGAATATGGAGGCGGAGCAAGCTATTTTCTTTTGTGTAAAAAAGACCAGCCATTTTCCCCTGTTTACCAGAAATCAAACAAATGAGCACACCTATCCAACTAACAGGATGGGCACACAAAAGTGGGGATAATTTCAAAAGTGCAGGCGTGTTAAAAACCGCAGTGGACCAATGGACACCCATGTGAAGTTTTCTCACGTGCACAATTCAGAAGCACACAAATCTCACAGGTATGGCTTTGCGTTCCACCAGGTTTTACGAATTAATAGCCTTATTAGTGAGAATTGGCCATGTGTGAAGAAATGATGAGACAGCTGTGCCAAAGACCCAATTATGCCACATGACACAACCTGTTCCATACTTCCCACACTGCATCAATAGCCTTCCCACTAGGGCAGAACCTCTGGGCATGTCAAAACAGAAATCCTGTTTTACACTGCCCACATGATGGCTAATGCTAACATCTTTTCTCACCTGCACACTGTCAACATCATCACAATCTCTATCATCCCATCTTTACCATCATCCCATCACTATCATCACCCCATCACTACCATCACCCCATCACCCTATCATCACCCCATCACCCTATCACTACCCTCCATTACCCCATCACTACCATCATCCCACCACCACCACCACATACTATCACCCCACACCCATCACTATCATCATTTCACCACCACCACCACCACCCCATCATTACTATCAACAATATCATCTCTACCATCAGGTAACAGGCATTTTCTCAGCTGAGGGCAGTAACTTAATAAACGGTTTGTGTGTATAGAAGCCCCCAGATACATATATATACAAGTGTAGTAACTATTTTTGGGTACCAACTGGTGATCGGTTCCGACTCTAGATGCTCCTTCCATTCATAACTATATGTATATATTATTATATTACACCTGTACACATAAATGTAATTGTATATTATATTGAAACCGTAATGCTGTGTGTGAATAACATTATAACGATAATGCGCACGTATGTGTATGTGTCTTACCTCTGTGTAGTGAACTGATGACACGAGAGAATCGCTGCCCACAATAAAGATGGTAGGAGTAGTGCAACTACTGAAGGGATCAGTGGACAGCTGTGTGAAGGGCGAGAAGCAAGACATGTGTTCAAATTGAATATATCTGGGATGGCAGAGTAAACGGCAAATACAGTTAATATATTACGGAGGTGCCTTTACCAGACTGCTCCTGACTCTAAACTAACTTATTTTCCTCTCCTCACTCCCAGAACACACCTGTACTGGTTATCTAAATTTAGCACCCTCCAATCAACACAAGACTCTTTAGGACACCTCTTAAGCCCAACAAGGTACTTCCTCCTTTACTACACCGCCCCCACACATACGTAACTGCAAACCACACACTTTGGCTCTGCATCTGCACCACACTTCCCCTCCCTCTTGGACACAACTGCACCACACTCCCCCTCCCTCTTGGACACAACTGCACCATACTCCCCCTCCCTCTTGACCACAACTGCACCATACTCCCCCTCCCTCTTGGACACAACTGCACCATACTCCCCCTCCCTCTTGACCACAACTGCACCATACTCCCCCTCCCTCTTGGACACAACTGCACCATACTCCCCCTCCCTCTTGGACACAACTGCACCACACTCCCCCTCCCTCTTGGACACAACTGCACCACACTCCCCCTCCCTCTTGGACACAACTGCACCACACTCCCCCTCCCTCTTGGACACAACCACACAATACCAACCCCCCCCCCCCCCCCTCCCGATTGCACTAGACACAACACCACCTGGGATTATAAGTAGAGCCAATTAAACCCAATATTCCTTTCAACGGTCTCCATGGTGAAAGAGGCAACTTCACTTCCTCAAGTGCACAGTGCACAAATTGTGGCCATGTCTGACAACAAAGCGTGGTGAAGGACTTGAGGTGAAGTGGTGTGAAGAGGAATACTTAATGGCTTCTGTCTGTAGGGCTCCCAAAGCACCTGATGCCTCCCCCCTCCCCATATGAGGTAAGGGCTCCCAGCACCTGATGCCTCTCCCTCCCCATATGAGTTAAGGGCTCCCAAAGCACCTGATGCCTCCTCCCCATATGAGTTAAGGGCTCCCAAAGCCCCTGATGCCTCCTCCCCCTCCCCATATGAGGTAAGGGCTCCCAGCACCTGATGCCCCTCCCTCCACATATGAGGTAAGGGCTCCCAAAGTACCTGATGCCTCCTCCCCCTCCCCATACGATGTAAGGGCTCCCAGCACCTGATGCCCCTCCCTCCCCATACGAGGTAAGGGCTCCCAGCACCTGGTGCCTCCTCCCCATATGAGGTAAGTGCTCCCAACACCTGATGCCTCCTCCCCCTCCCCATATGACGTAAGGGCTTCCAAAGTACCTGATGCCTCCTCCCCCTCCCCATATGAGGTAAGGGCCCCCAGCACCTGATGCCCCTCCCTCCCCATATGAGGTAAGGGACCTGCTGCCTCCTCCCCCCTCCCCATATGTAAGAGCTCCCAATGCCCTCCCCCCCTCTCCATATGCGGTCACACTCTCACCTTCCACTGGTGCTCAGGCCCCTGACAAGGCAGTCCAAGGGATACAATGCAGCTGACCGGCTCCTGCTCAGCTATCTACATTTTAAAAAAAACACCATATCTTTAACTGAATTAAGGAAATAGAAATTAAACCCCAACCCAACAACATAAGCATGTGACCAGAGGTGAAAGGTGTCCACCAGCTTTTTGCTGACACATCAACCACTAGCACACCATGCCTTTCTCCACCCCCAGCACGTCAGCTCACAAAAGCTCCACCCCCAGCATGCCAGCTCACAAAAGCTCCACCCCCAGCACATCAGCTCACAAAAGCTCCACCCCCAGCACGCCAGCTCACAAAAGCTCCACCCCCAGCACGCCAGCTCACAAAAGCTCCACCCCCAGCACGCCAGCTCACAAAAGCTCCACCCCCAGCACGCCAGCTCACAAAAGCTCCACCCCCAGCACGCCAGCTCACAAAAGCTCCACCCCCAGCACGCCTCACAAAAGCTCCACCCCCAGCACGCCAGCTCACAAAAGCTCCATCCCCAGCATGCCAGCTCACAAAAGCTCCACCCCCAGCACGCCAGCTCACAAAAGCTCCACCCCCAGCAAGCCAGCTCACAAAAGCTCCACCCCCAGCACGCCAGCTCACAAAAGCTCCACCCCCAGCGGCTCACCTTGCAAGCAAGACGAGCACCAACAGACCATCCTAATAGCACAATAGGACGTGTGCCATACTGCTGCTTCAGCTGGACAACAAGTCATTATGCATGGAAAAGATATAACATTGTGCCACAGTTACCATAGTTACACACATATATTAAAACAATAATTTTGTTGGAGGGGCCATTTACCCCCTTTATTTCTCTCTCTCTCGGGGGGCCATTTACTCCTTTCTATATTGCTCCCCCCCCCTCCCCTCAGGGGGCCATTTACTCCTTTCTGTATTTCCCTCCACCTCAGGGGGCCATTCCATTTACTCCTTTCTATATTTCCCTCCACCTCAGGGGACCATTTACTCATTTCTATATTGCTCTTCCCTTCAGGGTGCCATTTACTCATTTTTATGTTGCTCACCCCCATTTACTCCTTTCTATATTGCTCTCCCCTTCAGGGGGCCATTTACTCCTTTCTATATTGCTCACCCCTCAGGGGACCATTTACTCCTTTCTATATTGCTCTCCCCCTCTACTCATTTCTATATTGCTCACCCCCTCCCAGGGCCCAATTCTCTCTATCTTGGAGGATTTTTATTTGTTTCAATCAATCACATTACCACTGATCTGAGGAGGTGTGAGAGAGGGTTCTGGGAGCACCTTAGGTGTGGACTACTAATCTGGAAGGTGCAAGAGAGGGTTCTGGGAGCATCTTAGGTGTGGACTACTAATCTGGAAGGTGCGAGAGAGGGTTCTGGGAGCACCTTAGGTGTGGACTACTGATCTGGGGAGGAGGGTTCTGGGAGCACCTTAGATATAGATTACTCCTTACAAACTGGCACTAAATTTTTCCTTCACAAAACCCTGTTCTGATGCAGCAAACACAAAGCCACACGGTAGTCTTAAAAGCAAAACCTCACACGCAGTAGACACACCCCTGCCCTGTTGGACAATACAATTAATGCAACATGATTTAACCACCCTGAGGTGAGGAGTACAGGCTGCAGATGTCATTAGAATGCCCACACTTCCGCAGCTATTAGCACCACAGCCCTCTTAATTAACCACGCTGCCTAGTAACTAAATGTCCCAGACACTGCACTGAAGTGCAATTTTGCCAGTGGGTAAATAATCAATCCACAAGGCTTTAGGTATCACCCCTACCCCCAAGACTGCACTTAAAATGTCATTTGTTGACATCAGCATGCGAACAACTTTAATGTCAGCCACACATGGATGTTAGCATTTTCCTCTCTTTTGGGGAGAGAGAAGGGGGAAATGCAAGAGGTTAAGGACTTAAAATGCATATGCATTACTGCAGTGCACTGATTAATGACACACACACACACACACACACACACACACACACACACACGCACACACACACACACACACATGCTTGCCACCCCCACATTGGACCATGCCCCTAACTTCACCATACACATAGAATATGGGCTATACTGAAATGTAACCCCCCCCCCCCCCCCCCCCCAAATGAAAAATCGAAGCCAAATTGTAATTATTGTATTAGAATCAATTGCACTAATGCAATAATTACAACTGCAACTGCTGTCAACTTAAAGACTACAAACTAGATTTTCGTTTATGTGGAACTATTACAGAATGTTATGTAACTTCTAGAGGTCAAGTGTATGAGGAAGGAGCAAATGGTGTGTCAAGGTGATGAAGGGTAGAAGTATCTGCAATAAATCATTGGATAGTTTGATCTACAAGTACATCTGCTTTCAGTATCAGTATAGAATATGCTTCCCATTGGTCTACTTTCAATATCCATTCAAACTCTATGATCAGCCTTTGTACAAGTTTGCCAAACATTTAATTTTAATCTGTGTTTACAAAATAGCAACCTGTTTTTTTTTCACATGGTCCAGTGTACAGCTGTACAGTACACATGGCCCAGTGTACAGCTGTACAGTACACATGGCCTAGTGTACAGCTGTACAGTACACATGGCCCAGTGTACAGCTGTACAGTACACATGGCCCAGTGTACAGCTGTGGAGTACACATGGCCCGGTGTACAGCTGTACAGTACACATGGCCCAGTGTACAGCTAGCTGTACAGTACACATGGCCCAGTGTACAGCTGTAGAGTACACATGGCCTAGTGTACAGCTGTACAGTACACATGGCCCAGTGTACAGCTGTACAGTACACATGGCCCAGTGTACAGCTGTGGAGTACACATGGCCCAGTGTACAGCTGTACAGTACACATGGCCCAGTGTACAGCTGTACAGTACACATGGCCCAGTGTACAGCTGTAGAGTACACATGGCCCAGTGTACAGCTGTAGAGTACACATGGCCCAGAGTACAGCTGTACAGTACACATGGCCCAGTGTACAGCTGTAGAGTACACATGGCCCAGTGTACAGCTGTAGAGTACACATGGCCCAGTGTACAGCTGTAGAGTACATTGGGCCAGACAGTGAGTGCCTGCTGAATAGCACATTAAGAGGTCCATTGTAAATAACCACAACACACGACTGATCTAATTTTCTAGCGCAAACCTGCCAACTATCATAAACAAAAACAAAAGGTTTCGCATACACCAACATAATGTCTGTCTTGTGCCACTGCTATCCCGCCATACACACCATCACACCTCACCATCACACCTAATCATGCACACCATCACACCTATTCATGCACACCATCACACCTATTCATGCACACCATCACACCTAATCATGCACACATCACACCTAATCATGCACACCATCACACCTATTCATGCACACCATCACACCTATTCATGCACACCATCACACCTAATCATGCACACATCACACCTAATCATGCACACCATCACACCTATTCATGCACACCATCACACCTAATCATGCACACATCACACCTAATCATGCACACCATCACACCTAATCATGCACACATCACACCTAATCATGCACACCATCACACCTATTCATGCACACCATCACACCTAATCATGCACACATCACACCTAATCATACACACCATCACACCTAATCATACACACCATCACACCTAATCATGCACACATCACATCTAAACATGCACACCATCACACCTAATCATACACACCATACCTAAGGTATATGCACATACACACACACACACATGCACACACATCCAGTTCTAACACACACCTCCTGAACGCGGGCCAAAGATACCACCATCATCTCCTCCACGAACACTTGGAGGCTCAGCGCTTGACATGGGTTGGTGAGGAGATCTGGGAGGATGATTGGGTACACCTTTCCAATGGAGCTGAGCTGAGAGTGCCATAACCTCCAACGACGACCACCAAGTCCCATGGAGGTATGAGGAAGTACGATAAAGATTGGTGCTGGTTCGAATTTGACCTGTGAGAAAGAAAAGAGTTTATTCCACCTCCCTCACCGAGTTTATTCCACCTCCCTCACCGAGTTTATTCCCCCTCCCTCACCGAGTTTATTCCACCTCCCTCACCGAGTTTATTCCACCTCCCTCACCGAGTTTATTCCACCTCCCTCACCAAGTTTATTCCACCTCCCTCACCGAGTTTATTCCACCTCCCTCACCGAGTTTATTCCACCTCCCTCACCGAGTTTATTCCACCTCCCTCACCAAGTTTATTCTACCTCCCTCACTGAGTTTATTCCACCTCCCTCACACCTCCCTCACTGAGTTTATTCCACCTCCCTCACTGAGTTTATTCCACCTCCCTCACTGAGCTTATTCCACCTCCCTCACTGAGCTTATTCCACCTCCCTCACTGAGTTTATTCCACCTCCCTCACTGAGCTTATTCCACCTCCCTCACCGAGTTTATTCCACCTCCCTCACCGAGTTTATTCCACCTCCCTCACCGAGTTTATTCCACCTCCCTCACTGAGTTTATTCCACCTCCCTCACCGAGTTTATTCCACCTCCCTCACCGAGTTTATTCCACCTCCCTCACTGAGTTTATTCCACCTCCCTCACACCTCCCTCACTGAGTTTATTCCACCTCCCTCACTGAGCTTATTCCACCTCCCTCACCGAGTTTATTCCACCTCCCTCACTGAGTTTATTCCACCTCCCTCACCGAGTTTATTCCACCTCCCTCACTGAGTTTATTCCACCTCCCTCACCGAGTTTATTCCACCTCCCTCACACCTCCCTCACTGAGTTTATTCCACCTCCCTCACTGAGCTTATTCCACCTCCCTCACTGAGCTTATTCCACCTCCCTCACTGAGTTTATTCCACCTCCCTCACTGAGCTTATTCCACCTCCCTCACTGAGCTTATTCCACCTCCCTCACTGAGTTTATTCCACCTCCCTCACTGAGCTTATTCCACCTCCCTCACTGAGCTTATTCCACCTCCCTCACTGAGCTTATTCCACCTCCCTCACTGAGCTTATTCCACCTCCCTCACTGAGTTTATTCCACCTCCCTCACCGAGTTTATTCCACCTCCCTCACTGAGTTTATTCCACCTCCTCACCGAGTTTATTCCACCTCCCTCACACCTCCCTCACTGAGTTTATTCCACCTCCCTCACTGAGCTTATTCCACCTCCCTCACTGAGCTTATTCCACCTCCCTCACTGAGCTTATTCCACCTCCCTCACTCCACCTCCCTCACTGAGTTTATTCCACCTCCCTCACTGAGCTTATTCCACCTCCCTCACTGAGTTTATTCCACCTCCCTCACTGAGCTTATTCCACCTCCCTCACTGAGCTTATTCCACCTCCCTCACTGAGCTTATTCCACCTCCCTCACTGAGCTTATTCCACCTCCCTCACTGAGCTTATTCCACCTCCCTCACTGAGCTTATTCCACCTCCCTCACTGAGCTTATTCCACCTCCCTCACTGAGCTTATTCCACCTCCCTCACTGAGCTTATTCCACCTCCCTCACTGAGTTTATTCCACCTCCCTCACACCTCCCTCACTGAGCTTATTCCACCTCCCTCACTGAGTTTATTCCACCTCCCTCACACCTCCCTCACTGAGCTTATTCCACCTCCCTCACTGAGCTTATTCCACCTCCCTCACTGAGCTTATTCCACCTCCCTCACTGAGCTTATTCCACCTCCCTCACTGAGCTTATTCCACCTCCCTCACCGAGTTTATTCCACCTCCCTCACCGAGTTTATTCCACCTCCCTCACCGAGTTTATTCCACCTCCCTCACCGAGTTTATTCCACCTCCCTCATTGAGTTTATTCCACCTCCCTCACTGAGTTTATTCCACCTCCCTCACACCTCCCTCACTGAGTTTATTCCACCTCCCTCACTGAGTTTATTCCACCTCCCTCACTGAGCTTATTCCACCTCCCTCACTGAGTTTATTCCACCTCCCTCACTGAGTTTATTCCACCTCCCTCACTGAGTTTATTCCACCTCCCTCACTGAGTTTATTCCACCTCCCTCACCGAGTTTATTCCACCTCCCTCACCAAGTTTATTCCACCTCCCTCACCGAGTTTATTCCACCTCCCTCACTGAGTTTATTCCACCTCCCTCACCGAGTTTATTCCACCTCCCTCACTGAGTTTATTCCACCTCCCTCACCGAGTTTATTCCACCTCCCTCACCGAGTTTATTCCACCTCCCTCACTGAGCTTATTCCACCTCCCTCACTGAGTTTATTCCACCTCCCTCACTGAGTTTATTCCACCTCCCTCACTGAGTTTATTCCACCTCCCTCACTGAGCTTATTCCACCTCCCTCACTGAGCTTATTCCACCTCCCTCACTGAGTTTATTCCACCTCCCTCACTGAGCTTATTCCACCTCCCTCACCGAGTTTATTCCACCTCCCTCACCGAGTTTATTCCACCTCCCTCACCGAGTTTATTCCACCTCCCTCACCAAGTTTATTCCACCTCCCTCACCGAGTTTATTCCACCTCCCTCACTGAGTTTATTCCACCTCCCTCACACCTCCCTCACTGAGCTTATTCCACCTCCCTCACTGAGCTTATTCCACCTCCCTCACTGAGCTTATTCCACCTCCCTCACTGAGCTTATTCCACCTCCCTCACTGAGTTTATTCCACCTCCCTCACTGAGCTTATTCCACCTCCCTCACTGAGCTTATTCCACCTCCCTCACTGAGTTTATTCCACCTCCCTCACTGAGCTTATTCCACCTCCCTCACTGAGCTTATTCCACCTCCCTCACTGAGCTTATTCCACCTCCCTCACTGAGCTTATTCCACCTCCCTCACTGAGCTTATTCCACCTCCCTCACTGAACTTATTCCACCTCCTCATGGTGTTCTCTAAACTTCATTGGGCCCATCCTCCCCAGCCTCTTATACTACCCCCCTTGCACCCTTTATTTTCTTATTTTGTGGCTTTCCCCTTAACCTCCACCCCCCCCCCCCCCCCCCCCCCCCAGCCTCACCAGGTACATGTAAGTCTCTCAACCCATCAGCCTTTCCTGCCAGGGCAAGCCAAAATGAACTGCACAATCCACTGGGACTGAATGTCTAAGGCTTACAACCCCCCCCCCCCCCCCCTCCCATGTAAAAGCTGTTTCATACATGACACACAGGTCCCAGAAGTCCCTTCATCTGTGCAAGCTCACATGTATGTACCTTCATAGCTATTTCTGCTGCAAACCTCATCTTCAACCTACACCTCCTTCCCTCCATCTCCCTCCCTTCCATCTCCCTCCCTTCCATCTCCCTCCCTTCCATCTCCCTCCCTTCCATCTCCCTCCCCTTCCATCTCCCTCCCTTCCATCTCCCTCCCCTCCATCTCCTTTCCCTCCCCTCCCTATCCCTTCCCTCCCCTCCCTATCTCTTCCCTCCCCTCCTCACCTGTCTGTCCACAGGTTCCATTCCCGTCACTATGCTCCACGGCCTCTTCAGCAAGAGCCCAAGTGCCTCTCCCCCTTCCCTGGTCACACTGGAGTGGATCATGTGCTCCACCAGCACTGGCGACTTGGACTTAAGCACCTGCAGCACATCCAGATACACAGGCAGCAGATCTGAGTCCAGTATCTTGAGAAGGGTCTCGTGGGCCCATAGCAACAGCCTGGATTCCTGTTAGAGGATAACGATTAACCATGTCCTGGGGCTTCAGCTAACAGAATAACAACAAGAAGCCAACAAGTCAGACGTGTAAACACTTCTCCCACCAAATAACGTGCAGGTGCCACAGCTCTCATCTTACCCATTTCACATCAGCGAAAACCCTCCTGAACTGTCGAGCTGCGCGGTCTGTGTTTAGCCTGCGCGAGATGGCTTCGTGTGGGGTCTGTACGTGAAGGGGGTGTTTGACGATGGAAACAGATTGATGAAAGAAAACTCACCGCAGTAACAGACAAACGTGCCAGATGATCCCCGTCAAGAATTTTGACCAACTGAGAGAGAAGCAGCCTCTGTTGGTATGTGCAGTCCCTCAAGATGCTAAAAGCAACAAGAGGTTTGGAGGGGGGGGGGAAAGAGAGGCAGCAGGAGTGAATAAAGGGGTGGGTCGGTAAGAACAGTAGAACTAGGATGGCAAGGTGAAGAGAGAATGAGACAGACAGCAGGACAACACACGTTCCAATCAGAGGTCCATTACAAAACAACACAGAATTAAGACAGAAAACCACACGCGAGCCACATGATGTGCACCACATGGCACTGAGTTGTGAGCAAAGCACACCCACATAAAAGGTACACCCACATACAGGCATACTCACATACAGGTACACCCACATACAGGCACACTCACACAGACAGGCACACTCACACTCACATATACAGGCACACTCACACATACAGGCACACTCACATACAGGCACACTCACACAGACAGGCACACTCACACATACAGGCAAACTCACACAGACAGGCACACTCACACATACAGGCAGACTCACACATACAGGCACACTCACATACAGGCACACTCAAACATACAGGACTGCATTAATAGCCCCTGATATAGCCCCTACATTACTAGCCGCCTGCTACACTGCATTAATAGCCCCCTGCTATACTGCATTACTAGCCCCCTGCTACACTGCATTAATAGCTCCCTGCTACACTGCATTAATAGCCCCCTGCTATACTGCTATACTGCATTACTAGCCCCCTGCTATACTTTATTACTAGCCCCTTGCTATACTGTATTAATAGCCTCCCTGCTATACTGCATTAATAGCCCCTTGCTATACTGTATTACTAGCCCCCTGCTATACTGCATTAATAGCCCCTTGCTATACTGTATTACTAGCCCCTTGCTATACTGCATTAATAGCCTCCTGCTATACTGCATTAATAGCCTCCTGCTATACTGCATTACTAGCCCTCTGCTATACTGTATTACTAGCCCCTTGCTATACTGTATTACTAGCCCCCTGCTATACTGTATTACTAGCCCCTTGCTATACTGTATTAGTAGCCCCCTGCTATACTGCACTAATAACCCCCCCCCCCCCCCCCCCCCGCTATACTCAGCCATGGGCAGTGTCAGACATAGCAAACAGAACCACCAAAAATTCACTTATGTACATTTTGACTACGATACTGTCCTCTTCCCTTTCCCCTTCCTCTTCCCCTTCCCCTTCCTCTTCCCCTTCCTCTTCCCCTTCCTCTTCGCCCACGATGGCTGTCTTTACAAAGACATCAAAAGCGTTTTTTTTTTTTAATTTTCTTCCTGTGATCTCCAGTGCATAAATGGGCCATGTCCAAGGTCCCTGCCTTCCTTGATACATTGTACACAGGGCACGTGGATATCACATGGCACTAGGTATATACAATGTCCAAGGTCCCTGCCTTCCTTGATACATTGTACACAGGGCACGTGGATATCACATGGCACTAGGTATATACAATGTCCAGGGCCCCTGCCTTCCTTGATACATGTACACAAAGGCACCTGGATAGGTCAAACAGGTAGTTGCAGATACAGCTGAGCATTCCATTGACAACATTCCATCACTTCTTTTCCATTGGTACACATGTTGACTGTGTAGCACAACTTCACTGCCACCACAGGATATTAGAGGTTACTACTGTTACGATGGGCCCCAATTGTCCCATAACTTTGTTGCCATTGAATAATATATATTTACTAAGGACACTTCTCAGATTTCCTCACAAATCATAGACCAGAGCTACGTTGACTGAACTAAGTGATAAAATTTACATTCTGAATCTCACATGCACCAAAATGGCTCATGTGTATCTCCGTAAGCATTAGTATTTCCACACACATAACTTTTCCAACAAGAAAAGGTACCCAACATGATTTTGAAAAATGGTACACACAGCATAGAGATTAAACACAACCCTTTTTGGGGTGGGGGGGGGGGGGGGGGGCTTATATGCTATATTCTATGGTAATATACTGATTACATCACCCTATCACACCTGCAATATTCAGGTTACATCACTCTATCATAGATTACATCACATCTGTAATGTATTCAGATTATATCACATCTGTAATGGTATTCAGATTACATCACATAGATCTGTAATGTATTTAGATTACATCACATTATATGGATTACATCACATTATCACAATCAGATTACATCAATTATTGCATGAAACAGTCTAAATAAATGACACTTACATTCCTACATGTAGTTATTTCCAGCATGACAGCAGAACACACAACACACACATACACACAACACACATATACACAACATACACACACACACACACATACACACACACATACACACACACACACACACACACACACACACACACACACACACACACACACACACACACACACACACACACACACACATACATACATACATCATACATGATTTGGGAGCTGTTTTCAGTAACCTAATGTCTGCATCAGCAACCTAATGATCTAAATGAGTACAGTTGGTAACCTAATGATCTAAATGCGCACACTTGGTAACCTAATGATCTAAATGAGCACACTTGGTAACCTAATGATCTAAATGAGCACACTTGGTAACCTAATGATCTAAATGAGCACACTTGGTAACCTAATGATCTAAATGAGCACAGTTGGTAACCTAATGATCTGAATGAGCACACTTGGTAACCTAATGATCTAAATGCGCACACTTGGTAACCTAATGATCTAAATGAGCACACTTGGTAACCTAATGATCTAAATGAGCACAGTTGGTAACCTAATGATCTGAATGAGCACAGTTGGTAACCTAATGATCTAAATGCGCACACTTGGTAACCTAATGATCTAAATGAGCACAGTTGGTAACCTAATGATCTAAATGAGCACAGTTGGTAACCTAATGATCTAAATGAGCACACTTGGTAACCTAATGATCTAAATGAGCACAGTTGGTAACCTAATGATCTGAATGAGCACAGTTGGTAACCTAATGATCTAAATGAGCACAGTTGGTAACCTAATGATCTAAATGAGCACAGTTGGTAACCTAATGATCTGAATGAGCACACTTGGTAACCTAATGATCTGAATGAGCACACTTGGTAACCTAATGATCTAAATGAGCACACTTGGTAACCTAATGATCTAAATGAGCACAGTTGGTAACCTAATGATCTAAATGAGCACAGTTGGTAACCTAATGATCTAAATGAGCACAGTTGGTAACCTAATGATCTAAATGAGCACAGTTGGTAACCTAATGATCTGAATGAGCACACTTGGTAACCTAATGATCTGAATGAGCACACTTGGTAACCTAATGATCTAAATGAGCACAGTTGGTAACCTAATGATCTAAATGAGCACAGTTGGTAACCTAATGATCTAAATGCGCACACTTGGTAACCTAATGATCTAAATGAGCACAGTTGGTAACCTAATGATCTGAATGAGCACACTTGGTAACCTAATGATCTGAATGAGCACACTTGGTAACCTAATGATCTAAATGAGCACAGTTGGTAACCTAATGATCTAAATGAGCACAGTTGGTAACCTAATGATCTAAATGAGCACACTTGGTAACCTAATGATCTAAATGAGCACACTTGGTAACCTAATGATCTAAATGAGCACAGTTGGTAACCTAATGATCTAAATGAGCACAGTTGGTAACCTAATGATCTGAATGAGCACACTTGGTAACCTAATGATCTAAATGAGCACAGTTGGTAACCTAATGATCTAAATGAGCACAGTTGGTAACCTAATGATCTAAATGAGCACAGTTGGTAACCTAATGATCTGAATGAGCACACTTGGTAACCTAATGATCTAAATGCGCACACTTGGTAACCTAATGATCTGAATGAGCACACTTGGTAACCTAATGATCTAAATGAGCACAGTTGGTAACCTAATGATCTGAATGAGCACAGTTGGTAACCTAATGATCTAAATGAGCACACTTGGTAACCTAATGATCTAAATGAGCACACTTGGTAACCTAATGATCTAAATGCGCACACTTGGTAACCTAATGATCTAAATGCGCACACTTGGTAACCTAATGATCTAAATGCGCACACTTGGTAACCTAATGATCTAAATGAGCACAGTTGGTAACCTAATGATCTAAATGAGCACAGTTGGTAACCTAATGATCTGAATGAGCACACTTGGTAACCTAATGATCTAAATGCGCACACTTGGTAACCTAATGATCTGAATGAGCACACTTGGTAACCTAATGATCTAAATGAGCACAGTTGGTAACCTAATGATCTGAATGAGCACAGTTGGTAACCTAATGATCTAAATGAGCACACTTGGTAACCTAATGATCTAAATGCGCACACTTGGTAACCTAATGATCTAAATGAGCACAGTTGGTAACCTAATGATCTAAATGAGCACAGTTGGTAACCTAATGATCTGAATGAGCACAGTTATAACGGACTGCCTCTTACTTCTCTTGGCAGATCTCCAACTATGGGTGACAAAATTTTAACCATGGTGAGAAAATACTAACCATGCCAACCATGCTCACCATGGTGACAATATACTAACCATTGTGAAACTTCAAACCTTTGAATGCCACACACATATAAACACATGGATTACCTCACTAAGTAGGGTCTGGAACAAATCCCAAGGAATACCATGAATCATAAATTCATTTTAGCCCATGAATAAAACGGTTGGTTCCAGTCTTTGTAGGTGACCATTTTCACATATATTTTACCCACAATTCGAGACATTTATAACTACCAAGTGTGGTATTTGCTCGCCATGAATACAAACTCTAACTCTGGTTGACAAGGTAACACACACAAAGAACAGGAAACAATAACGACAATAAGTTGTGGCACAACTTGTATACACTAAAACTGGACAGGCTGGACACAAAACCAGTTATACAAGTCTGTGGTGAAGTCTGAACAATCTAACGAAACATTATGCACAATTATGCAACACAATCATAACACTAAGTGGGACAGTTTCCACGAAAACTTCCTATCGCATAAATATATAAAATGTTATAAAATTCCCTTGCGTTTGAATCACTATAAATTCCAAAACGTTAAGGATATTGACTTCCTATTTTCAACACTTCATACTACACCCTTCACTATGGTAAAATACATTTTGGGGTCTCGCACTAGCTCCGTGCCAGTATTGCAGTGTCCGACACCCCACCAGGTTCAAACCTGCCGTAACTTTCGGCAGGAGTATTCGAATCGCTTCAAATTCGGTTTGTAAGTAGATATCCTTAACCTATCGACTTGTACTGTTCGTTATGTCATCCGTTACTGTGATACAGTTGAACAATACGTGCACGTTTTCACACTCGATTCGCGCCAATCAAATTGCGTCCCACTCAATGTATGGGGAGGCTGTGATTATATCATTGGCGCGAATCAAGAGGGAAAACATACATGTACTTTGTTCAACTGTATCTGGATGGCATAAAAAATTAACGAACAGAACAATCCAATAGCTAAGGGACCTCTCTACACACAAACCGAATTTGAAGCAATTTGATTACTCCTGCCGAAAGTTATGGGGGATTTGAACCTGGTGGGGTGTCGGACATTGCAATACTGGCACGGAGCTAGTGCAAGACCCTAAAATATACTTCCCCATAGAGAAATGGTCTAGGTGAAGTGATGAAAATAGGAAGTCAATAGCCTTAACCATTCAAAAGTTATAGTAATTCAAACGCACATTTTTTATATTTACGCGATAGGAAGATTTCGTAGAAACTGTGTCCCAAGTAAGGGCAGGTTTAGGACACACTTGAGTAAGGTACATCAATTACTATCATTGCCCTCCTGATTACTATTAGTGGTTTATGTGATTATGCAAATTGCCATGAATTGGCTAAACTAAAAGTTGAAAGAGGTTGGTGTAGCTGTTAGTCTCACTACCAGACAGAAGGAACTGGTCCTATAGGGCAGGTTCTGTACATGTAACACAGCTTTGTAACTACTGCAGTAAGGACAGCTTTGTAACTACTGCAGTAAGGACAGCTTTGTAACTACTGCAGTAAGGACAGCTTTGTAACTACTGCAGTAAGGACAGCTTTGTAACTACTGCAGTAAGGACAGCTTTGTAACTACTGCAGTAAGGACAGCTTTGTAACTACTGCAGTAAGGACAGCTTTGTAACTACTGCAGTAAGGACAGCTTTGTAACTACTGCAGTAAGGACAGCTTTGTAACTACTGCAGTAAGGACAGCTTTGTAAATACTGCAGTAAGGTTTGCCTTTTCCAAAGGACCTCATAGAACCTGCCTGATACATGTACAGGACGTACAGAACCTGCCCTGTAGGACTGGTTCTTTCTGTCTGGTAGTGAGACTAACAGCTACACTAACCTCTTAACCTTTAATCTATTTTCATCCTTAATTCAGGATGGAAATCCTGAATTAAGGATGACTTTACGCCGCTCGTATCGACATAAATTCAAACGATATTGATGATTTTTTTATATTTAGCTTCTGTAGGCTTTCATCTAAACAGCGCTATCCATTTTAGTTTATTTTCTTTAGGAAAAAACAATGTTTAGGCTTAGTTTACTTTTTCGTTCGCAAATAATGCCGTGGTTACCATCAAAGTTGGGAATAAGGTTAAAGAAAGAGCAGGAAGCTTACTTTCAAGATAGAAACTGTTACTAAGATCTGTAAGGAGAGCCATATAAGCAAATTAAACAATATGGGACACAGGAGGTACGAGCATCGAATTAACTCAAGGCGGACAAAGTGAAGCGAGTCAGAGCAGGTGGTACGATGGTTAGCCCCTGCAAAATAAAAATTAAAAAGCATTTCTGTCGTTGAGAGCGATGCAGAAATGCCTGACATTGGTAGAAATGCTGACACCAGTACTGTTGGGACATAAAAAGAAGGGGTGGATGCTCGGACAGTGATAATAAATTACACTTTGTATACATGTTTGATAAAAATACAACTTCTACCAAGAGTCTGGAGGTGCTACCACCAATGAGTAGTGAAAAGGAGTAAAATTGATATGTTCAATGCTCTTTGTAAGCATTACAAACTATAAATTGCTAATCATTTAATTTATGTACGCGGGAGCAACGAACGTGCTTATGCATCCTTGAAGTTTGGGCAGCTTTCTAGATGATAAAAATTATTCCATGCTATAGAATGTGTGCACCATTGTTGAAACAAACAGCTTTTATGTTTTAATGACGTTAATTTTCACTGCAATGGCTGTTATAAACGGCAAGATTAACCCACTCATCATAATCACTAATAGTAAACAATATGAGGGCAATGGTTGTGTAATTGAAGTGAAATAATTTTGTGCAACATTATTAACACTCTCATGCCTGCAAGACATCTTGTCACATGTGTACAATGATTGGGGGTCATTCCTAGTGGGACCATCTTACCTCTCTCTTTGATTAGGCTGACTATATGGTTGATGTGATAGCCCTACTATTAATAGCCCAAAAATTAATTAATTTGGTCATGTGGTTAAATAGATATGGGTTAGCAAACTTTTGACCTTTTGCATCACATTTTGGTCTTTGCACATTAGTATCTCTGGCATGGTTAGTCAAGATTAGGATAACCAAATTTATCATTAGTCAACTATGGGCTATCTGTGCGTAATGATGAAATCATGGTAAAATTGAAAGTAAAAGAACAATTAGGTAAAATACCACTATTGCTCAAAAACTTCATTCTCAACAGCCATATGCCTACACAATGGTCAGCCTACATGAGAAGAATCTTTTTTTTAACCTGGAACCTAAACAACACACTAATTCAATAAGTGCGCGCTTTGATAGCGCATTCAAAATTCATTGGAATAAAAGTAAACTACTGTCAAAACAAAGAGGGATGGCTATGAATGAAGCGTTTAGCTAAGATATGCAGGTTATTGAATTAAATTTAGCGTGTTGTTTATGTTCCTGAGATTTTTCAGAAGTGAGCACAGTAAAAAAAAATAAAAAAGATTCTACTCTGGTTTTTCTCATGAAGACTGACCATTGTGTAGGCTTATGGCTGTAAATTTGGTTATCATTTTACCATGATTTCATCATTACGCACAGATAGCCCATAGTTGACTAATGATAATTTGGTTATCCTAATCTTGACTAACCATGCCAGAGATACTAATGTGCAAAGACCAAAATGTGATGTAAAAGGTCAAAAGTTTGCTAACCCATATCTATTTAACCACATGACCAAATTAATTAAATTTTGGTCAATAATAATACCAAATAATATCCCATCGACCATAACATCAGCCAAATCAAGGAGCATGGTGACGAGAGGTAAGATGGTCCCACTAAGAATGACCCTTGGGGGCAAGGCCGTAGATAAGGGGGGGGGGGGGGGGGGGGGCCCAAAAAGTTTCTGCAACACATTGATTATTAAAAGTGCAATCACGTGCGCAACAATCGCAACGTACCTGTCAACATGCTGATTCTCCGAAATCCGGCAAACATCGGGTTATTAATACTGCATGCATGTACGTCCGAAGTACGTAACGATGGTTATTGTTAGATACATTTGAGTCTGGGTACGAGACTAGGGTAATACAGCTATTTTTCCTTAATGTGTGTATGATAACGCGCGCATGCATGCATAATATGGTCCAAATGAAGTTGTGAAGAACTTTGCCTACATGTAGGCTTATATACTTATAGGGCAAATTAATTAGACTGAATTCAGACCACAATGACATGCAGAAGTATCGTGCCCCCCCAAACTATAAAAGTTATCTACAGTCCTGGGGGGACATCTTATACATGTGTACAATGATTGGAGGACATGCCTTCCCTATGATACCCTCCACACAGTCAACACACCAACAGAGTAGATGGCTGGGTTAAGCTTTTAAGAGCCAGTGACTGGGAGATGGACATTTGCAAGCTCCCACACAAACCACACACAGCAGTTAGGCTTCTTGTTAAGGGACTAATGTTAGAAAGTACGAAGTTTAAGAACCAAACAATCAGTACACCAGATAATACTGCCTAGCTAAGCAGGGTAACTATTTCCATTCCATAGTACAGCTATTACAATATAATTCAACCTCCAATTAATGCCCAAGACATGAAAACTTGCCTCTCCATCAGAACTTCGCTGCTCATGGCCGGAACCTTCACGAGGTTCACATGCCTTGCACATTCCATCATTACGCAATACACCTTCTGCTTGTCGTATGGCAAATATGGCGAAGGGTCTACTTTTTCCACGTCTACCTCCATTTCACCGTCTCCAGGAATGCTTTCTTCGTTACTTGACTTCTGTAAAAGCTCAGGGAAAAGGACGCAAGTTGGAAATGAATCCTCGTACGCAGACCGAAAAGGCGTAAGCTTAGAATAGCAGTGCTCCTCGGAAATTTGAAGCGGCGGTGGCTTGCCTTTATCACACACGGAAGCCATTTACCAGAGTTGCGCCTATTTAATATTTTCTAATCACGCTTATTTAGAGTAGATCTAGTACTAGCTGCTAGCATACAATTATAGCTGATGGAAAAACCTATCCAAATTGGTGCTGAAGGCCTCCATGGTGAGTGCCGCATTGCTGCGGTGAGTTAACCTCACTATTTGGCGTATGTCTATATAGTTATATAACAGCTCTAGGTACCCAGCTTTATTGCTTAATTACTGTAGACGACCGATTCTTCTCCACCCACCGCCGCGCCATCACAGAATCGTGGATCCAGGTTGAACAGCGTGCTGAAGGTACACTCATTCACAATCATAGTGAGGAAGACCTCGAGAAGCTGTTAGCGGCTGCAGCCGTAGATGAAGGCACTGAAGCATTGTGAGTCATTAGGCGCTGCGTAGGCCTATTGTCTTGGGAAGACACGTTTGTTAGGCGCACTTATTTTTTAAAAAAAATCAGGTCAACAGAAATTGGGATCAAACGATATAAAACGCCTGGCACGGGTACTTATAAATTTGTAGCTGAAAGGAACCTGAATCCAAACACACTGCATCAAGGCGTTTGCTCTGCTAGATACTGGTTGATTGTGCTGGGTTGTGCTGTCCTGGAAATGGTAAACAACCTGTGAGCAGTTCTTTCACCTCAGGCCTCAAGAACCACACCCTTTGCCAACTCCAGTGTTTCAAATAGCTTCCAAGCCCTCTCCCTCACAACAGAAAGAGGAGGAGGAGAAGGAAGAGGAGGAAGAGGAGGAGGAGGAGAAGGAGGAGGAGGAAGAGGAAGAGGAGGAGATGGAATCTAATGTTGTAGTCAAGCTGAAGGAGAAGCAGCCTCTTTCCATCAGGTATGTTCACATACCACCCCCACAACCAGCTGCTACCCTCTTGTTCCACCCAGGGAAGTTCACAAGTCAGGTGTAAGGAACCTTAGCATCAGAGGCACCCCACTGCTGCGAGGGTAACATCCTTTGTCTTTCAGTCTACTGAACCCTGTCCCTCTCTCCCTCCTCCCCCAATCCCTCCCACAAATTCCTCTCCCTCCTCCCTCAATCTCTGTCACACTCATCATCTCCACCTCTCCCTCAATCTCTGTCACACTCATCATCTCCACCTCTCCCTCAATCTCTGTCACACTCATCATCTCCACCTCTCCCTCATCTATTCCACCTCTCTCCCTCTTTCTCCCTTACCCTCCTTCCATCCGACCTGAGCAGGGACTGTCTCCAGCAGCTGTTTCCTGTTCTACTGCTTTCACACCTGGCAATATTTGGACTTGGGTAGGGGGGTGTGGTCACCTCAAGGGGGTTTAGGGTGTATGTATCACCTCAAGAGTATGTATGTGTATTATGTGTTGTATCTTACAGGTTGTATCTAGGAAGACATGCTGGCTTCGTGAGAATATGACCTCAACTCCGCTCATCATCCATTAGCACAGGTTAAATCAAGTTTGGCTCGTGTCATTTTGCAATCATCACAACACTTTGCAGTCAGTCATCAGTTGTGTTTGCTTTTTTGCTTTTTACTGCTAAGCTATTGAATGCGTTCACTTCATTATTCTTATTTAAGGAGCTTGGTCCAGAAATAAGGACAATATTAAAGTATAAAAACAATGCCATCAGCTTGGTGGCTATAATTATCATTGATCGAAAGTAAAATTGGTCACATGACTAATTTAGTTTTATCACAGTTATCTGTCAAATCCTTATAGGGAAACCAAAGGTGTCAAGTTGGAATCTGTAACATTTGAATGGCAAAGCAATACCATAGAATTGAATCTTTTTTGCCCTGCAAATTGACAGCAATGCCAATGGTACAAACTGCTCACTGAAGTCAGAGATGACTACAGGATCAATGAAATGTTATTAATTAATGAAATTCTTTCAAAACATGACGAAACTTCAAACCAAACATAAGAACAAAAGCAATGCTCAATCGTCCAGCTTTCTGAAAATATAAACCTTTGTCTTTCATAACTCAGTCAATATGCTACGTTAAAAAAAGACCACTTCCAGGGAATAAGTTGTTCAATCAGTGTTCTTGAAGGTTTTTAATAAGGACGGGTTGTGAGATTTTAAAAAAAAAAACATAAATAAAAATAAGAAAGAAAAAAAATTAGTGTCAGAAGTGGGATTTGAACCCACGCCCATATACATGGACCAGATGGCTCGGACTCGCAACAGCGAGCAAGGTTTTGACCTTGAGTCTGGCGCCTTAGACCACTCGGCCACTCTGACATCTTATAATGGATTTGTGGTGGATGGGGTATATATCGCAAGGTAGTAATAGTGCGTGGTTTCGACGAAGGCTGCAGTTTCATATGTGATATGACTCATGTATTACCACCATCCACAACTGTTCTTAAGACTCCACCCCCATTAATGTCAAGCCCTCTTGGCATAGATCTCTTAGTGGCTAATTGGGCTTCAGTAAGAACAGCTGCCTTTCATCTTTGTGACCTCTCCACTTAATACCCTTACCTTGATGGAAGCGGGAGTGTCTGCAGGTTGTGCTGCCCTAGCTGCTGAAGAGAGGAAGCATGTGGCCAATGATGCCAAGCGCCATGAACCGAGTTGGATATGTGTTCCCCTTGTCACTGAATCATATGATGCTTGGGGCAGTGAAGCTGTACTGAGAAGCTTACTCCCAGTTGGCCTCAAGACTTGCCACCTTATCATGCAGGCCCAAGTCCTCGGTACTTAATGACATTTACTGTAGACTAAACCTACACCTGGTGAGAGCCAATGCCACAGCCATCTTCACCAGATGCATTCAGTTCAGTTTACCGTTCTGTGTATACACTACTTAACTTTTATAATTAACAATCTATATGACTAAAAAATAAAAAAAGAATTGTGTGAAGTGAAAAATTATGTATTCTTTTTTTTTTAAAAACAAAAAGTAGTAGAAACATTGAATGGGCCGGAAGCAAGGCTTCCATCCCTTGCCAAGAGAGAGTCTCAAGAACTGAGCTGCGTACCATCCTCCTCCTCAGAAATTCATTTGCAATATACCCAAGATGACATCCCCTCTAAGTATAGCACCCTTTTTCAACTTGAAGAGAATGCCCTAAAATCCATTCAGTCTGCACCATTACCTATGAAGTTCGGTGGTATATGAATCAGCACACAGCTCCAGCCTTTTGCTGTTGGGTCTGCCTCCATGTAGCTGCTGGTCTCCATGTAGCTGCTGGCCTCCATGTAGCTGCTGGCCTCCATGTAGCTGCTGGCCTCTGCTTAGGAATCACGTTGTGCCAGCCACATCCTTGCCACCACTGTGGAACAAGTGTCAACTCCCTTGGAAGGTGTGGTATCGGTAACAACATTATATCCATGCACCAATCACTAGCTTTGACACATATGCCATCCCGCCTTGAAACAAGCTGGCTTGTTCAGATCTGATGTGATGGCAAGCACCCTGAAGGCATTATTATCATACCATGGAGTTGTGGGCCTTGATATGGGATGCCGCTTGTGTGGATACATTTGCCCACTCCGCATGGCTCTTGTGGTATATAAAGTGCCAGTGAAGTTGCAGAAAGGCTGAATTACATGCAATGCCCAACTCAGCACATCCTACGTCTTCCGGTCTGTAGCATTGTAATGAACTGGTGTAATGAACTGACTGTAATTGCTAACTAGCGAATGATTAACCGGACAGATCGGGAGTATTTATTGTGATGCATTGCTGTTTAGAGTTAGTCTTCTTACTGTGCAAAACCTGATCAATGTAATATTATTATATTGGTGTCAGGAGTGGGATCTTCTCTTACCAACTATGCTGTTAGCCTACCGGACCAGTCATCATGCCACAACAGGGGTAACACCTTTTGAATTAATGTTCGGTCGTAACCCACGCCTCCCTGAGGACGTATTATTCTCTATTCCAGGTGCAGTTGAGGATCCATCTCAGTACGCTGAGATACTGAAGAGGCGGATGCAACAAGCCAGCGAACGAGTCCTGCAGTACATGGAGCTCCAACAGCAACGCCAGAAGGAGAACTATGATGATGGAGTGAGGGGGAAGGCATATGCAGTGAATGATTTTGTATTTCTCCATAATCCAGCTGTTAAGCGTGGACGTTCTAAGAAGTTTCACAAACCATGGCAAGGACCTTTCAGAGTTGTAGAAGTGTTGGGGCCATCCGTGTACAGAATTGCAGATGGTGATAACCCGAGAAAGCAGAAGGTGGTCCACTTTAACAGGTTAAAGCCGGCCCCTGCACCGGCACCTGCAAAGGCTACACCATCACCAGAGGTGGTCATACTGGTACCAGGACAACTGGCAGAACCTGAAGGTCTTCCCGATGGAGCAAGAGAGCTGGATGGTCTGGAGGGTCACCCTCCTAATCTAGCCCCTCCGAATCAAGCAGCTAGAGATTATAATAGGGATATCCCACCTCCTCATGCCCAAGTTGAGCCAGAGGATATACAGCCTGTCAATATACCACCTGGGCCAAGACGCTCAGCCAGACTAAGAAGGCCAGTGGTGCGTTACGGAGACCCTGTGGAAATCCCAGAGACTGTCACTGATGAAGACTTGTTTGAGAGTGAGGACACAGTCTCCTAGGAGAGGGAGTAGTGTAATGAACTGGTGTAATGAACTGACTGTAATTGCTAACTAGCGAATGATTAACCGGACAGATCGGGAGTATTTATTGTGATGCATTGCTGTTTAGAGTTAGTCTTCTTACTGTGCAAAACCTGATCAATGTAATATTATTATAGCATATTGTGGCCAAAGGCTGCCCTAAGCCCACTGCTCTTTGAGCATGTTTTCAGCACTCAGGTAAATAGAACAGGTTTCCCCCCTCCTCTCCCACTTTTGTCACACACCTTCATCTGATTTAATCCAGCTTTGTATTGCAAGACCAACAGTGAAACAATTAACTTCAATCACTTTGTTTATTCATTGTCTAGTTATATATCCATACTTGTACATAGCGAATATTAAATTTACCGCAAAAGGAAAGAATGTACATGTAAAGCACAAGCTTCATTTGCTGTGTACTGTCTGTTAATAAGATATAAAAAATAAAAAATAAAAAAATTAGTGTCAGAAGTGGGATTTGAACCCACGCCCATATACATGGACCAGATAGCTCGGACTCGACTCGCAATAGCGAGCAAGGTTTTGACCTTGAGTCTGGCGCCTTAGACCACTCGGCCACTCTGACATCTTATGATTGTGTTAGCTACGTATGATCGACCACTCTGACATCTTATGATTATCGTTGGTCTGTGTTCGTATGATATTGAAATTACTTGACTCCAGATATTCTTGGCTATTCCTGGAATCCAGATATCCTTGGCTATTCCTGGAATCCAGATATCCTTGGCTGTTCCTGGAATCCAGATATCCTTGGCTATTCCTGGAATCCAGATATCCTTCCTTGGCTATTCCTGGAATCCAGATATCCTTGGCTGTTCCTGGAATCCAGATATCCTTGGCTATTCCTGGAATCCAGATATCCTTGGCTGTTCCTGGAATCCAGATATCCTTGGCTATTCCTGGAATCCAGATATCCTTGGCTGTTCCTGGAATCCAGATATCCTTGGCTGTTCCTGGAATCCAGATATCCTTGGCTATTCCTGGAATCCAGATATCCTGTCTTGGCTATTCCTGGAATCCAGATATCCTTGGCTATTCCTGGAATCCAGATATCCTTGGCTATTCCTGGAATCCAGATATCCTTGGCTATTCCTGGAATCCAGATATCCTTCCTTGGCTATTCTAGCTTATTCAAACCTCTTACCTAAGCAAATCTTTTCTATCAGATTCGGAAGGAGAAACCTTTTGTAAGAGCCACCCAGTGACAGTGTCAATTATCAGGATACTACAGAGGGTACATGTACAGGAGACCAAGAGATATAAATGTGATTGGTATCTCAAACCCATCTCAGACTCATGTTGAAGGTTCATATAATTCACCTAATATATATGTGCCCCACCATTACTGAAGCAATAGTGTTGGACCCATGCATGCATGTGAGAACATAGTCGAAGATTTCATGGCTGCTACTTCATCAGTAAAGGTAAATACATCATAAACTATTCATGTTCTTTAGATAACTGTACACAAATCGTACAGATTTCAGTGAACTTACCTAAAAAGGGTGCTGAAGTGATTACAGCTGTGCATCCTAAGTTTGAAAAGATTGTGAAGGCATTGGCTGACAGCTACGTGAAGTTCATTTATTTGGAGATCTTTTTTGCCAATCCTGATATCAGAGAAGGGGCTGTCTCTAAAGTGACCAGTACGATTGGTGATGGGTGTGTAAAAAGAATGCACAGCCAGTGTCACTGTTCCACCATTTGTCCCTCGAGCAGGCCGAGAGCTTCTCGTGGACTCAGGCCATTTTGGAACTCAGCACCAAGGCGCCAACTCTATACAACATCATCCATAATTCGGTTGTCACACGAGGCTTGGTCATGCAGGAACAAGCACAAAAGAGGAGATGCACAATACCCAGGCTTGTGCACGGCTGTGGCCATTCTCTTGAAGGAGTGCAACAGAGAGATGTGTGGGGTGCAGTCGTACATATCCAGTGCCCTCTTCTCCACTAAAATTCACAAGGTGTGTGTATTTGTATGTATGTATGTGTGTGTGTACGTGTGTGTGTGTGTGTGTGTGTATGTGTGTGTGAATGGAGTACACAAATAACAGTACACATTTATTTGCAGACTTGGACACAGCTGAATCATGCACTTCAATGTTACTCTTTCCTATGACACCATTCTCAATCGAGTAAATCAAATTAAATTAATCACACCAAAGAATGGCTAAGAGAAGGGGCTTTTAGGTGACAATGTGGATAAGCAGTGCAATACACAAGACATCAGGAGTGATCACCAGGAGAACTTAGACATATGTGCCCGCATCTCACCTTCTGCTCCACTGCCCCAGCTCTCCACACCTTGCCTAGTATCACTGAAGGTAGACTGCTTTTTGCCATCCCGAAGGTTGTCCAGAGTGACATGGAGGTGCTCATTGGTAGAGTACTGTGTGACTACATCAAGGACCTTTGTCAACTGAAGAAGTTTGTTGTCATTCATATTCCACACACCTACAGTGACAAGATGGCAGTCAAATCTGAAGTCATTGCAGGACAGCTGCCTTTGACATCTCTGTGACCTCTCCGCTTAATACTCTTACCCTGATGGAAGCGGGAGTGTCTGCAGGTTAGCTGCTGAACAGAGGAAGCATGTGGCCAATGACACCAAATGCTGTGAACTGGGTTGGATATGTGTTCCCCTTGTCACTGAATCATATGGTGCTTGGGGCAGTGAAGCTGTAGAAGCTTACTCCCAGTTGGCCTCAAGACTCGCCACCTTATCATGCAGGCCCAAGTCCTCGGTACTTAATGTCAGTAGACTAAACCTACACCTGGTGAGAGCCAATGCCACAGCCATCTTCACCAGATGCATTCAGTTCAGTTAAAAGTTTTGTGTATGCACTACTTAACTTTTATTATGCCAGTTAACAACCTATACGACTAAAAAATAAAAAAGAATTGTGTGAAGTGAAAAATTATGTATTCTTTTTTTAAAAACAAAAAGTAGTAGAAACAGTGAATGGGGAAGCAAGGCTTCCATCCCTTGCCAAGAGAGAGTCTCAAGAGGTTGTGTGCCCATGGTACCATTCTCCTCCTCAGAAATTCATTTGCAATACCCAAGATGACATCCCCTCTAAGTATAGCACCCTTTTTTAACTTGAAGAGAATGCCCTAAAATCCATTCAGTCTGCATCATTACCTATGAAGTTCGGTGGTCTATGAATCAGCACACACAGCTCCAGCCTTTTGCTGTTGGGTCTGCCTCCATGTAGCTGCTGGCCTCCATGTAGCTGCTGGCCTCCATGTAGCTGCTGGCCTCCATGTAGCTGCTGGCCTCCATGTAGCTGCTGGCCTCCATGTAGCTGCTGGCCTCCATGTAGCTGCTGGCCTCCATGTAGCTGCTGGCCTCCATGTAGCTGCTGGCCTCCATGTAGCTGCTGGCCTCCATGTAGCTGCTGGCCTCCATGTAGCTGCTGGCCTCCATGTAGCTGCTGGCCTCCATGTAGCTGCTGGCCTCCATGTAGCTGCTGGCCTCCATGTAGCTGCTGGCCTCCATGTAGCTGCTGGCCTCCATGTAGCTGCTGGCCTCCATGTAGCTGCTGGCCTCCATGTAGTTGCTGGCCTCCACGTAGCTGCTGGCCTCCATGTAGCTGCTGGCCTCTGCTTAGGAATCACTTAGTGCCAGCCACATCCTTGCCACCACTGTGGAACAAGTGTCAACTCCCTTGGAAGGCGTGGTATCGGTTGCCGCTGGAGTGAAGGTCATCATTCACACCAATGCTGCAATCAACAACATTATATCCACCAATCACTAGCTTTGGCACATATGCCATCCCGCCTTGAACAAGCTGGCTTGTTCAGATCTGATGGCAAGTACCCCTGAAGGCATTATTATCATACCATGGGGTTGTGGGCCTTGATGTGGGATGCCGCTTGTGTGGATACACTTGCCCACTCCGCATGGCTCCTGTGGTATATAAAGTGCCAGTGAAGTTGCAGAAAGGCTGAATTACATGCAACGCCCATCTCAGCACATCCTACGTCTTCTGGCCTGCAGCATATTGTGGCCAAATGATCGCAGTTGCACCTGAAGAGCTGAGATCCCACACAAGTTCTTGGTGCAGGTCCTATACTAATCAATTTGTTCTGTTTGTTAATTTTTGTGTCATCCATTACATCATATAATTATAGGTCCCATTTCACAATAAGTGGTTTCTCTGGTATTTGAAGCACCCAGTACAGCTTTCCCAGCAGTGTGTGTGTATGTGTGTGTGACTGTGTGTGTGAGTATGTGTGTGTGTGTGTGTGTTCATATTTGCTGTATATCAACATAAGGTTACAAGACCAACAGTGAAACAATTAACTTCAATCATTTTGTTTATTCATTAAATTGTCTAGTTATATATTGACATGACCCATACTTGTACATAGTGAAGGTTAAAATTACCGCAAAAGGAAAGAAATGTAAAGCACAAAGTTTAGTATCTAATACATTATAGTCCTGTCTGTTAGTGAATAATATTATATTTTTTTAAAAATTTAAAAAAAATTAGTGTCAGAAGTGGGATTTGAACCCACGCCCATATACATGGACCAGATAGCTCGGACTCGCAACAGCGAGCAAGGTTTTGACCTTGAGTCTGGCGCCTTAGACCACTCGGCCACTCTGACGTCTTATGATTATCGTTGGTCTGTGTTGCATACATACATGTATGATCGGCCACTTTGACATCTTATGATTATCGTTGGTCTGTGTATTGAAATTACCTGAATCCAGACATCTTTGATATCCTCTGCTATCTCTGGAATCCAAATACCATTGACTACCCCTGGAATCCAGATACCCTTCAGTGGCGGCCTGGCCGGGGGGGCCAGGGGGGGCACCAACCCACCTGCCGCTTTATGACGTGGGGCGCCACGGGCACCGAAGGGCGCCTGCCGCCAGGTCAATGTATTATCCACTCAATCGTCTGATTTAATGGTTATAAATCTTGATTTAATTAACAAATCAACTCGCCTCTATTGTGCATGTGCATGTGCGCGGTCGATCATCGTCATTCGTCACTATTCCAACTGGGTTTGCAGGGGCGGATACAGGGGGGGTTTGGGGGTTGCATCCCCCCAATACTTTTTTTTTGCACGCGGACAATACCCCCCCCCCCCGCTCGTTGAATCGGCCGAAGGCGGACAGCACCCCGGGAGGGGGGGGGGGGGGGGGGGCGGGGGGGCGCCGTTCTCGTGTGTGCCCCCCCCCCCCTGCCATAAAGTAGCCAGGCCGCCGCTGATACCCTTGGCTTTCCCTGGAATTTCGGATATCCCTGGATATCCTTGGCTACCTTGATCCTTCATTTATTGAGATTGGCCCTACCCTAGCTATAGGGACCTAGGTAGTTATACTAAGGGACATCTCTGTGTACACGTGTGTACATGTGCATCCTACGTGATTATGTAGGATTTGAAGTGTCGTGAATACGATTAGCAAACAGCAGTAAAACGGCAGACGCTTAGAAAACTCAGACAACTGAGATAACGCTCACTCCAAAAGCGTTTCTCTTGCTTCTTCCTGATAAGATACGATTCGCTCGAATAAGAGGTTTATTGCGTATCTTCGTCACATAGCACTACCGGTAACCCTATGATGAAACTTACTGCCGAGACACAAATTTCAATCTTTAGCAAACTTAGTTTTGTCCACATATCGGCTCTGCTTTTGATCGTACTACTGGATTATATACCAAAAATTATTGATGAAATCACCATGCCAATTTCACTTTGTATAACGCAGGTCCTCATATGATTCCAGATATATGCAAACAAGGCTCGTTCCCAAGAAAAAAGTAGGGGGAAAACCATTTTTTAATCCCTCCCCCTCCTTCCCCTCCCACCCAAAAAAAAAAAATCGTAGGAAAGTGGTTGTTAAAACAAAAAGGGGGGGCGAGGGGCGAGAAAAAAAAATAGTGTCAGAAGTGGGATTTGAACCCACGCCCATATACATGGACCAGATGGCTCGGACTCGCAACAGCGAGCAAGGTTTTGACCTTGAGTCTGGCGCCTTAGACCACTCGGCCACTCTGACATCTTATGATAAGGTACATACTTGTGCAGCATAACTTAACACGTGTACGTAATATGAATGCAGCAAATAAGAAACAAATTTGTTTGGACAGACAGAAAATTACACACTGAAAGAGTAGAGTCGGAGATTTATGGTGAAGGAATAGCATCTCTTAAACATTTGCAAGCAAGCTATTCCCAGAGTCACATGCCTGAAGTCTGGTTATCCCAACACCTTTGTGTCCTGAGTCACATGCTTAGGTCAGGTGATCACAACTCCTTTGAATAGGACACATGTTGGCCCCGATGATTGCAAGAGGGTGGGCCAAATGTATGATTTTATGATCGACGATGTCATATCTGCCAAATGAAAGCGATGGTGAAGGTCAGCATCAAAGTGCTTCTCCGAACAGTTCAGTGTCATGGCAGGTGATTGTACACACAGTTCCCATGACACTCTAACACACTCCTCAATATAGGCAAGGTAAGTTCCCACGTCAAGGACATGAGCAATCAAAGCTCGTCCTTCTCCTGTCGTGTAATGGGTGTACAGTTTTTCCTTCACTTCCTGAACAAAAAACACAGAATAGAGCATAAGGTCACCCATCTGTATGCATACCTTCTAATACCATCCGACATTCACATACATGCACTTGCACATACAAACGTGCACACATACACATACACACACACACATACATACCCTCCTACCCTTATTTCACGTGTATATTTTCACTGAAGCAGTGCTATGTATACATGGCTGACTTACTTGCACAATGTCCTCTGTGTTATAAGCCGAGCACACTTTCCTGAGGTACAAGCCAACAGCAGACTCCAGCTGCCTCACTGCCAAGTGGTTGTCTGTTCCCTCCACACCCAGGATAGCCTTCCATTCCTGATGGAGGTGCTCCTTGGCATGCTGGGCTGTGCTGTAGGCAATCTAAAATGGAGTTCATAAGGGAAGTGAGATATTGATCAAGAAAGACTGCTTAATTGGTAACTGGAACCAAACTGGGAGTGGTTTGGTAACTATAGACATGGTTGCCATGGAAGTAAAGCTAGTCAGAAGCTACAAGAGTGCACATTTATACATGTGATCATGGTGATCATGGTGTGAAGGATCATGGTGATCATGGTGTGAAGGATCATGGTGATCATGTGATCATGGTATAAAGGATCATGGTGATCATGTGATCACGGTATAAAGGATCATGGTGATCATGTGATCATGGTATAAAGGATCACGGTGATCATGTGATCATGGTATAAAGGATCATGGTGATCATGTGATCATGGTATAAAGGATCACGGTGATCATGTGATCATGGTATAAAGGATCATGGTGATCATGTGATCATGGTAAAGGATCATGGTGATCACGGTGATAATGTGATTATGGTGAACCATGGATGTTACCTGCAAAGTTTGCAGTAGTAGTTCTGAAATTAGTGGTGTGTTGTCTGTGAGGTTGAGATCTTCAATGGCTTCAGAAGCCTCCACCCTACCCTGGGAGTAGAGTTCTTGGTACCCCTGCACCACCATTGTGGGGCGACTTGCACCCATTAAAATATCTTCAAACTTCTCACTATCTTGAAGCTGTCGTTGAGCCTGCTCAGATAGCCTGGGGACCAGACAGGGTTGTGAAAGAAGCAACACCACCACACAATCACTACAGCCACCTCCACCACTACACAATCACTATAGCCACCTCCACCACTACACAATCACTACAGCCACCTCCACCACTACACAATCACTACAGCCACCTCCACCACTACACAATCACTACAGCCACCTCCACCACCACACAATCACTACTATTACAGCCACCATTATGGCAGTTCTTACCTGTCTGTTAGCTCCCTCTCATGCTTCCTAAGCTCCTGGATCATCTCCCTGGCCTCACGCAGTTCATTATCCTTTCGCTCCAGCTGCTCTTGTAGCAGCTGCAGAGAGCTGCAGTCCCCAGTCACCTCTGATCCCTACAATATGGTAGTTGGGGGAGGAGGAATATCCTACGTCAGATATGGCAGTTTGATCAGTTGCTCAGAGCACTCGGTCCCCAGGCCATTTACAGTGCCAGGTCCCCAGGCCATTTACAGTGCCAGGTCCCCAGGCCATTTACAGTGCCAGGTCCCCAGGCCATTTACAGTGCCAGGTCCCCAGGCCATTTACAGTGCCAGGTCCCCAGGCCATTTACAGTGCCAGGTCCCCAGGCCATTTACAGTGCCAGGTCCCCAGGCCATTTACAGTGCCAGGTCCCCAGGCCATTTACAGTGCCAGGTCCCCAGGCCATTTACAGTGCCAGGTCCCCAGGCCATTTACAGTGCCAGGTCCCCAGGCCATTTACAGTGCCAGGTACCCAAGCCATTTACAGTGCCAGGTCCCCAGGCCATTTACAGTGCCAGGTCCCCAGGCCATTTACAGTGCCAGGTCCCCAGGCCATTTACAGTGCCAGGTCCCCAGGCCATTTACAGTGCCAGGTCCCCAGGCCATTTACAGTGCCATGTCCCCAGGCCATTTACAGTGCCAGGTCCCCAGGCCATCCATACTCCCATGTCCCCCAGGCCATTCATAAAGCCCTTCCCTCAAACTATACCTTTGAACCGTTCACGACTCCCCCAGAACCACTTCGAAACATCTTCCGTTTGGTCTTCAAGCTGCTATGCTGGGCAGCTGGTAAGCTATTCAGACTGTTAGGAAGAAACCCAAACCCAAGCTTCTTCTTGAGGCCAGCCATCATGGGCCGTGAGTTGAGGGACTGGACCCTTGTGAATGCCAAGTTGGGCTGGTCCTTCGTGGTGGTGCAGTGCAGGTCGTGAATGCTGCAGCTGGCCTCCTTGGGGGAGGTGGCCCCTTCCTCCGAATCGATGGAGTGGTTGCTGGTGTTGCGTGGAATGGTGGTCCTGTGTAGCTTCAAGGGGGAGGCGGAGCGAGGCCTGAGGCGGCCAATCACTGGAAGCGAGTACTGTCTCTCCTTCCTCTCCCTCTCTGCATCTACATCCTTCCAGTGGTCAGATTCGGTCGACACCACTGAGGCTCTCCTGCTGTTGGCATCCGATTGGAGAGGAGTGCTGAGATCGTCGGAGATCATTAGGGTCACCTGGGTATCGGTGGGAGAGGAGAAGGGCGAAGGGACGCGAACAGGTACGGGAGGGGGAGGAGGAAGAGGAGGAGGGTCCCCACTTGACCTCTTGGTGTTGATGCAAAGATCCTTCTCGATGTCTTTCAACACCGAAATGGTGCACTCAAGGGCGTGCTGGTGTTTCTTGAGCCACATGATGACTGGTTCCTGGTCAGTTATCTGCAGGTACCTCTGTCTGACGACCCCGTACAGGGCCAGCACCTCCTTGTCTCCAGCTATGCGATCGTTCAGCATCTCCAGTAGCTGGCCAAGGTTGTCCCTTCTCCTGGAGGGTTGCAGGGCCGTACGCACACACTGGTTGAAGTGCAGCCTCTCCTGGATCTGTATCTGGTTGAGACACTGGGAGTGGGTCAGGTCCAACGATATGGCGGCTATCTCGGGCAGGTCGACGTTCTTCTCCATGCCCTGCTCCAGGATGTCCAGCAGGCTGACCTTCTCGTTCTTTGTAAGTTCTCCGAGCCTCTCCTCTGCCACGTGGTAGTCCTGGAGACAGGCGACCACCTCCCTCCTGATGGTATTGGTGAGGGACTGCGCGTTGAGGTCCACCCCCAGGGGCAGGTGGAGGGACATGCTGTGCAAGGCGCGCTCCACCTTTGAGTGCTGGTCGTAGAGGCGCTCCAGGATGTCTCCGTACAGCATGTACACCTTCTTCAGAACCCTCTTGCAGGTCACGATGATGTTGGAGTCTCCGTCGGGATTCCCCTTGTGTACCTCCAGGACGTAGGAGATCTGGAAGACGAGCTCGTCGCAGGCGGTGTAGGGGAAATTTGGTATGTAGCCGTCTTCGTTCTTGTGGAGTTTGGTGAGGAGGGTCTCCCAGATGGGCAGGGTCTCGGGCACCCCCTGGTTGAGCGTCTTGAAGGGGAAAGTGGAGAGGCAGTTTGAGAGGTAGTCGGAGGTGTGGTCCCGGAGGAGGCTGACCACGCCCCCGTACTGCTTGCTCTCCACAAGCTTCCTGATTTTCAGCGAAGTGGCCCCAAACTGAGTGATCTGGGCATCACCTTCGTTGGGCGAACTAATCCGTCGCACGGCGAGGTTGTCTGTGCTTCCCATCAACTTTCTGGTCCATGCTTTCATCCTCTCCATGGTTACCTACATACTGGGAGTGAATATATGGGGGAACAAGGAGGTGACATGGCTTCCTTGCATAATGTTACTTTGACTCCTTTACTCTTTTTGTTACAGTACTCAACTAGGTGGGTGATGTGTCGCTAAGGTACCATCCCATTTTTGATCACTGGCGTCACGGTTACATACCAATTGCACCCACAAGAAACAAAATATGTATCATACGTTTGGTAATTACATAGCTTAGCGTGCTATGGCTTGACTCCATTCCACACCATCCTGAAACCATCCCACACTACACTAATGTCAGCCTGACACCATTCCACACTGCTATCGCAAATGTTAAATTCTCATAGAGTGCTTCACTATCACCATCACCATCACCACCCCTGTACCTCATCATCACCACCCCCGTCACCATCACCATCCCTGTACCTCACCATCACCATCACCATCCCCTGTACCTCACCATCACCACCCCGTACCTCACCATCACCACCCCCCATCACCCTGTACTTCAGCCCCGACTCACCCACTCGCACATACCACCCATTCCAGACTTCCTCGCGAAGGGTTTTCCTACCAGTACTAACGGAAACCCCGTACGATATGCAAAAGAAATTGGCAGTTACCTACATACGAGTCATTCGGACATATATATATACTTGCACGAGCGATCGATCGATACCTCCTCCGCACTTACCAAGTTAAAACCCCGGCCCTACCGATCATGGCACTGCAGCTGTACAAGCCGATCCTCCATGCCAAGGAGCTAACCATATTTCCGCAAGGATAGTACAATATGACACGGAGGGGCTTACCATACATGCAGCACTGCTGCAAATACACGTCTCTTTGCAACAGCACGATATCACATTCCCAGTTAAACCAACATCGTATTACAATAGGGCTCGCGAACGCATTGCCTGTCGGTTCGTTATAACTTACAATCTTTTTTTTTCTTTTCTTCCTGACTTTTAATGCGACCGTACACACCTACCTACGACATCTTATAGGATCGTGCCCTGTGGGAGTATTATGTTGTTTAATTTGGCCTCCGCCCCCGCTCCGCCCCAGTCCCATGCTGTCCGTGTTCATTGTATACTAGTATGGAGGGATTAATTTGGTTGGTGTTAGCGGCAGTGGTGGTTATCGCTATCGTAGCTGTATCACTGCTGCGACAAGGAATACAGAAGCAAGGTATTCGAGTAGTAGCGAAACCTGGTACAGTGAGCATTAACTAGAATGGTGTTGTTTCTCGGTAGGCCCTACTCCGGAATTAGAAGGCAGCGAAGGCCCTCCACTTGAAGAAACAGATAGGCCTACTGGACGCATACGACACCGTAGAAATTTGGGTTCAAGGATAGCTCTTGCCCAGAGAAGAACCCGTGGCGCTGTTCAAGAAGACGAAGAAGAGGATGATAGTGGTGTGTACTGTAGCCTTGTTTGTAGGGGTCATGTACAGATCGTGTCACTTCTTTGTTTTCCAAAGTGGATGGACCAGATATGGAAGAAGGGGAAGAAGAGACGGAGGTGTCACAACTCGTAGGCAAAGTTGGCGCAAAAAAGCTACGCAGGTTGCAAGAGAAGGCTGATAAGAAGGCAATGAGGGAGGTGAGTATTTCCTTGCAGTTGGACCTTCTATGTTCCCGACGTCCGTCCTCAGCAAGAAGAAGCAACGCGTGAAGACAGAAAGAAAAGAGAAGCATTGAAAGAGGAAGAGAGGCGGCAGGATGAAGAGCAGAAGAGGATTGAACAAGAGAAGAAGGTATGGGAGGGGATGTCTACCTGGGGCATATATTGCGCCCAACACACTGTAGGAGGAGGAGCTGAGGCAGCAGAAAGAGGAGCAGGAGAGGAGAGAACAGGAAGAGTACTTGAAACTGAAGGAGTCCTTTATTGTTGAAGAAACAGGAGAGACTCAGCAAGAGCATGAGGTAATCAAACACTCCAGGTCAATGCTGCTGTACAACTTGTATAATCTTTTTTGTCAGAGTGAAAATCTTTTGCAAGAGTTCATTGATTACATCAAGGTAAAGTCATTGTGCTGTCAATTGGCTTACCTCAAGTAGTAGCTCTTACCCCCAGTAGTATCTTACCCCCAGTAGTAGATCTTATACCCCCAGTAGTAGATCTTACCCCCAGTAGTAGATCTTACCCCCAGTAGTAGATCTTACCCCCAGTAGTATCTTACCCCCAGTAGTATCTTACCCCCAGTAGTAGATCTTACCCCCAGTAGTAGATCTTACTCCCAGTAGTAGATCTTACTCCCAGTAGTAGATCTTACCCCCAGTAGTAGATCTTACCCCCAGTAGTATCTTACCTCCAGTAGTATCTTCCCCCCCCCCCTCCCCAACTTTATTGCTCACAGAGAACCAAGGTGGTGTTCCTTGAAGACTTGGCATCTCAGTTCAACTTGAGGACACAGGATGCCATCAGTCGTGTCAACGCATTGCAGGAGGCTGGCCAGCTGACTGGTGTGGTGGACGACAGGGGCAAGTTCATATACATCTCCAAAGAAGAGTTGGAGTCTGTGGCCAAGTTTATCAGACAGCGCGGTCGTGTGTCTATTGCAGAGCTGGTCAGCTCAAGCAACACCCTTGTCAACCTCCAACCCGAGCCTGTTGCTGCTCACTAGACTGTGTACTCGTATGTACACACACACACACACACACACACACACGCACACACACAGTTCAATCATCTCCTGATAGTAAATTCAATTTGTGACCATATTGTGCAGCTGTGCGAAGCGCATTCAGCCTTGTGGGGGGTACAATTTGATGGCTACACACACACACACATGGTTACATGCAAGTGGAGAGGAGGTGTTGAATCTTTTCAGTCAGGGCTCTGATCCTTGGCTCGTCCGATTTCAACTGTGCATCTATTTTGCTAATCTGTTGCTGTAGCTGAAGACATGCCCACATGTCACAGTCGCTAGGCAACACTTGCTTGAAAGAACTCACAGTGAGGACTTTAGTTTCATCTTGCTCTCTGACAGCCATAGGCATTTGTTCCTGTAGGGTCCTAGAATTGAGGAAAATTTCATGTTATGAAAACTTGTGTGTACCACAATCAACCTGTGATATACCTTCTACTGGTCTTCAAATGATAGAATTTCATGATCTCACACCTTATCAATGCGACCTCTGTTTGAAGTGTGGGGTGGTCCAAGGCCAGTGTTGATGAAGGTTTACCTTCTGTCCTGATGGCAGCTGTACCTCTGTTCATGCGGCTGTCGAGGTCTGATGGCAACAGTGATGGTGCATGAACCGACACAAAGGACTGAGTGTGGTATGGCAGGTTAACAGTGCCTGATACTGGAGCTCTAGTGCAAGTGATGTCATCAGCAGCAGTAAATGGGGTTTCCCCTGTTATTACACAGGAAGAAGGTATTTCAGGTGTGCTTTGACCAAGAACGTCTGACAAAACAGGTGATTTTGAAAGAGAACTGTGTCCAGGAACGTCTGATGATGGCTGCAATGGTGGCCCGACAGGCCCCATTGACACTTCAGGAGATGGAGGAAAGTGAAGGTAGCTTGGTCGCCTTGGAGGCAGCCTGCTGCCAGAGCCGATGTCGCTTATCTGCAGTGCCCTGCCATTTGTATTTGAAGAATTCATGTACCCACACTATGCCATATGCTGTGTGCCATATGCTGGTACCCACACTACTGTGCCATATGCTGGTACCCACCCTACTGTGCCATATGCTGGTACCCACACTGTGCCATATGCTGGTACCCACCCACACTATGCCATATGCTGGTACCCACCCTACTGTGCCATATGCTGGTACCCACACTGTGCCATATGCTGGTATCCACACTGTGCCATATGCTGGTACCCACCCACACTATGCCATATGCTGGTACCCACCCTACTGTGCCATATGCTGGTACCCACCCTACTGTGCCATATGCTGGTACCCACACTGTGCCATATGCTGGTACCCACACTGTGCCATATGCTGGTACCCACACTGTGCCATATGCTGGTACCCACCCTACTGTGCCATATGCTGGTACCCACCCTACTGTGCCATATGCTGGTACCCACCCTACTGTGCCATATGCTGGTACCCACCCTACTGTGCCATATGCTGGTACCCACACTGTGCCATATGCTGGTACCCACACTGTGCCATATGCTGGTACCCACACTGTGCCATATGCTGGTACCCACACTGTGCCATATGCTGGTACCCACACTGTGCCATATGCTGGTACCCACACTGTGCCATATGCTGGTACCCACCCTACTGTGCCATATGCTGGTACCCACCCTACTGTGCCATATGCTGGTACCCACCCTACTGTGCCATATGCTGGTACCCACCCTACTGTGCCATATGCTGGTACCCACACTGTGCCATATGCTGGTACCCACACTGTGCCATATGCTGGTACCCACACTGTGCCATATGCTGGTACCCACCCTACTGTGCCATATGCTGGTACCCACACTGTGCCATATGCTGGTACCCACCCTACTGTGCCATATGCTGGTACCCACACTGTGCCATATGCTGGTACCCACCCTACTGTGCCATATGCTGGTACCCACACTGTGCCATATGCTGGTACCCACACTGTGCCATATGCTGGTACCCACCCTACTGTGCCATATGCTGGTACCCACACTGTGCCATATGCTGGTACCCACCCTACTGTGCCATATGCTGGTACCCACACTGTGCCATATGCTGGTACCCACCCTACTGTGCCATATGCTGGTACCCACACTGTGCCATATGCTGGTACCCACACTGTGCCATATGCTGGTACCCACCCTACTGTGCCATATGCTGGTACCCACACTGTGCCATATGCTGGTACCCACACTGTGCCATATGCTGGTACCCACCCTACTGTGCCATATGCTGGTACCCACACTGTGCCATATGCTGGTACCCACCCTACTGTGCCATATGCTGGTACCCACACTGTGCCATATGCTGGTACCCACCCTACTGTGCCATATGCTGGTACCCACACTGTGCCATATGCTGGTACCTTAGTGTGGTGTTCTGCTCACATACCCAATCAGTTTGTTCCACTCATCACACAAAGGTCTTCCTCTTTCCTGCTCGGTGGATCTCCCAATCTGACGTGGCTCTCCATCCCTCACACCAGGGCCCTCCCTCCTCCTCCTCCTACACACTTTCCTCCAGTGCTCTGCACACCTCCTCACACAACAGATTGCAGCCTCAGAGCCCTGGGGAGGAGGAGTTACCAGCCAACAAGTCTTAACTCCTTCCACAAGGACCATTAACCTTAAACTCCTCCCACAAGGACCACTAACCTTAAACCCCTCCCACAAGGACCACTAACCTTAAACTCCTCCCACAAGGACAGCTAACCTTAAACCCCTCCCACAAGGACCACTAACCTTAAACCCCTCCCACAAGGACCACTAACCTTAAACCCCTCCCACAAAGATGGCTATGCTTAAACTTCTCCCCACAAAGATGGAAGACCTTAACTCTTCCCACCAAGATGGCAACTTTAATCCTTAACTCCTCCCACAAAGATGGCTGACCTTGTTCTGCAGTAGCAGCATACTCTTCAGCCGCTGATCTTGCATCATTGCAGCATACTTTGATGAGGAGGAAGTCCCTATGATGTCATTCCTCTGTGTACACACACCCACACACTAACCTGAATCCAACATTTAACTCCAGCCGTTAGCAATCTGCTTCTGTACATCTCCATGGCTTTAGAATATCTCTCTGCCTTCCGCCTCCTCTCCGCTGTACGTGACATCCACGCCACCATAGCCTGTCACACCCACACAAATGAATGATTGAGATAGGACCCCCTGATCCCCTAATAGGACCCCCTGATCCCCAATAAGACCCCCTGATCCCCCATAAACCCCCTGATCCCCCATAAGACCTCCTGATCCCCCAATAAGACCCCCTGATCCCCCAATAAGACCCCCTGATCCCCCAATAAGACCCCCTGATCCCCCAATAAGACCCCCTGATCCCCCAATAAGACCCCCTGATCCCCCAATAAGACCCCCTGATCCCCCAATAAGACCCCCTGATCCCCCAATAAGACCCCCTGATCCCCCAATAAGACCCCCTGATGGCCATGCTTACCTTCCTCTGAAGTGTGCGGCTCCAGTACCACAGTGATAGCTTTGTCTTCTGACGGACCACCACAGCATGCATCAGCTGTAGCAAGGAGCATGTCAGTGGTATTGGGCACATGACAAGTCACATGACAGTGGTGTGGGGCACATGACATGTGGTGTGGGGCACATGATATCCCACATACACGCACGTACACCACAATTTAAAAAATGGCCCATGTTTTAACGAGCATATCGGCGTAATCATGAACGCAGCTGCGTGCTATTCTTTAAAATCCTGTTGGAGTACCAGTCCTTTCCTGAACAGGTATGCGGAAGCATTAACGATTACAAAGATACGCTTGTTTAAACATGGGCCATTTTTTTTCTGTGGGGGCAAAAGGTGGGGTTGGGGGGGATATATCGTGGTACTCTACAGTATATACACACACGCAAGCATACATACACATAACACACACACACACATGCACACATAATATACACACACATGCACACATACCTCCACCCTCCACACAGAATAACTGGATGAGAGCAGCCGTATGTTATGGAACCAAGTGCACTGTCTCTTCATCAGCTGTGCAACCACAATAGGCACACACACACAGTGGTGTAACAATGATCCAGGTACCCAGTAGTATAGACACAGCAAATTGATAAACAGTGCCTCAGGCTGTGTACTGTTGATCAATTCACCATGGTTACCACATGGGGTATGAGTGCAACAAATCTTGTAATGATGAACACCCTCCCTCGTGATGAACACCTCCCTCATGATAACCACCCCCGCATGATGACCACCTCCCTCATGTTTACCACCCCTCCCTCATGATGACCACCCCTCCCTCATGATGACCACCCTCCCTCATGATGACCACCTCCCTCATGTTTACCACCCCTCCCTCATGATGACCACCTCCCTCATGTTTACCACCCCTCCCTCATGATGACCACCCTCCCTCATGATGACCACCTCCCTCATGATGACCACCCTCCCTCATGATGACCACCCCTCCCTCATGACCACCCCTCCCTCATGATGACCACCTCCCTCTACACTCACACACATTTTTCCTGATACACAGGTGATGGTAGTTCAGCCAAGCACCAAAACACCTTGTTTTCAATGTTCTTGCAAATGCCACTGAAGCTTTCAGTTCATTCTCCTTTTCTTTAACTCGGAGTCTAGAACGGCTTCTCCACCTCTTCAGAGCTGCCATTATTCTGACTGGTAGGACCAAAGTGGTTATCACCGTGTGTGTGTGTGTGTGTGTGTGTGTGTGTGTGTGTGTGTGTGTGTGTGTGCGTGTGTGTGTGTGTGTATGTGTGTATGTGTGTGTATGTGTGTGTGTGTGTGTGTGTGTGTGTGTGTGTGTGTGTGTGTGTGTGTGTGTGTGTGTGTGTGTGTGTGTACCCTTGTTTAGCTCTTGCATGCCTTGGTACACCATTTGGTCCTCTTCCTGGGTACGGGCAACACTGAAGGCTACATTCTGCTGCCACCCATGGAAATACTGTATATCCATCGTAAGGGAATGAAAAGCCGTTTTATAGCTACTCCTAATGCAGCACATAAGCACACACACACACACACACACACACACACACACACACACACACACACACACTCACACACACACACACACACACACACACACACACACACACACACACACACACACACACACACACACACACACACCGCCTTCATTGTTCCAAGCCTCCAGTGATCAACAGAACAACTCTTCATCAACTTTAGCCTCCTTCTATAATTAGTGTAAGCCACCCACTGATGCAATACATCCCTGGGGAGGAGGAGGGGATACTAAAAATGACAACCACCACAGGGCACATGACACCCCACCACAGGGCACATGACATCCCACCACAGGGCACATGACACGCCACCACAGGGCACATGACACCCCACCACAGGGCACATGACACCCCACCACAGGGCACATGACATCCCACCACAGGGCACATGACACCCCACCACAGGGCACATGACACACCACCAACAGCCTTATCAGTCCTGAGTATGTGTACAGATCAGGTATGCTAGGTGTCTGGGAAGGAGGAGTACCATCTCTGCATGCTGCAATATGTTGCCATTCACCAAGTGTTCACAAAATTGGTCCACTATGTGCCACTCCTAGTTACAGCATGTTCCTTCCCTAGTTATGCACCATGCTCCTCTATTAAGTGCCATCCATAGTTAAATGTGTACAGCATGTTTCTATCAAGGAATGTACTACAGACCCTGCCCCACATACAAACTTCACATACCCAGTAAAACAATCTTGATAAGAGAAATACTACATGCATGTACACACACATGTACACACACATGCACATACACACACATGCACATGCACACACACACACACACACACACACACACACACACACACACACACACACACACACACACACACACACACACACCTGCAGAGGTGGTGATGGTAAAAAGCATCGACTTTTTCTATTTTTCCCTTCTTCGCTCTGGAGCACTTGAAGTAAGTCTGTAGTTGTAAACATGCAGTAAAGGTTGACTATGGAGAGGTTAGACCAAGGGGTTGGAACAAAAGCCAGTAAAAAAAAAGAAACAGTTACAATGAACCAGTTAAAACATGGGTTATATAATTAGATTGCACAACAGGTCAGCTGTAGAGGGTGGACATGTGTCTAACCTTCCAAGCTTGGACCACTTTGGCCTGCAAAACCTTTTCATAACGCTTCCTCGCAAAGAGCTGCCTTTTGTGTGAAGCTCTTCTCTTCAAAACATACTGCACACACCAAAACACCACGGTCAACACGCTACTGTGACTCCATATAGTGCACACTCAGCTGATGCCCATCCAGACCAAGCCCTCTTCAGTAACCTCACTGAGCAGTACCGCAGAGCATTACGGTGCTGGAGTACCCTGCAGGTCAGGTGGGCACAACAGAACGTTACGAGATGCTCAGGTGAAGGAGATATACAGGACCTAACATGGCGCACGTGTACGAATTGTCTCCAACCGGAGAAGACTCCATTTTTCAAGCTGTGCTGGTAGTGAATCAGAGCACACTCCTGATGATAGCAAGAAGAAGCCATCATCATACATACGACCTCTCAGTAACTATATTCATTACAGTCCACACCACCATACACACACACACTCTTGATTTACGATCCACCATCCCCACATTCGATTCTCCCCCTAACAGCCTCACCCTGGACAATCACAGCAACCCCTTTCCACCTCTTCAATACACACTTGTCTAACCAACCTCTTTTTCAAGGTGTTTAAACATATCACTTGTGCGTTGCTTCCAAGTTCTCAACATCTCTCTCTTGATAATCTCTTCTCTATGTAGAATGGCCTGTTGGTAATGAACCCCCCAGCCATTAAAATTTATCTCCGCACCCCTAACATACGCGTCCTCACACACCACGCCTACACATACCTAACACATACACCCTACACACACACATACACACACACATACACACACACACACACACACACATACACACACACACACATACACACACACACATACACACACACACACACACACACACACACACACACACACACACACACACACACACACACACACACACACACACACACACACACACACACACACACACCTACCATTCTTTCCATCATTCCAGTATTTTGGCTTAGCGTGCATGCTTCATGCCACATATGAAAGCAGCAGTCCAGCAAGCTATGCCTGCAGCAATGAAGATGAAGAAGCTAACAACACATCAACACATGGCCACCAACTCACTGCCTGAATTCCTGCGCAGTCTTTAGTATTTCGCCCTTATAGCTCACATACACCACAAACTCTCTCATTGCGGCAAAGTACCTGCACACGATTTTTAGATGTCAAAATGGTCTGGCTTTTGAGGTTGGCCAGTACCTGGGAAGGGCCTTCTTCTTGAAGTGGTTGTCAGCAGCAAGGTAGCTAGCTCTCCTCTGCTTTCTATACGTCACGTAGCTCCTCCAGGAAGCTGTGACCCGGCGAAGCAAATTTAGCCTTTCAGAAATAAAATAGATAAATATACAAATGAATGAATGCACCACAAGGTGTGCACATACAATAAACCAGGACACCAGCTGTGCCTTACTGGTAGAGGTTTGCTGCCTTCTTGGTCAAAGGCAGCTGCTTCGCCTCATCGCACTGCTCCCACCTTTGCACCCATACCTTCCACCAATGTGCCAGGCGCTGTCATGTCGTTACCACGGGCAACAACAAAAAAAATACACACAACATTCAGACATAAACCAGTTATAAACCAGTTATAAACCCATCAACAACCAATTATGAACCAGTGCGGCTTAAAGCCGTTTGTGCTGATATGGTACAAGCTCACACCTTCTTCAAAGCAAACTGTCTAGCCATGATGCTATTTTGTCTTTGCTTGAGTTGCTGCCTTCTGTATGACCCAAATGCTGCCATGGTCCTTCTCTGTGAGATCAAGGGGATTGCAGTAATTATGACACATTAATTGGGAAAGAGGAAGGAAAGGAGAGGAAGAAGGGGAGAGGAAGGAGGAGAGAGGAAGGAGGGGAGAGGAAGGAAGGGAGAGGAAGAAGGGTAGAGGAGGAGAGAGGAAGAAGGGTAGAGGAGGAGAGAGGAAGAAGGGTAGAGGAGGAGAGAGGAAGAAGGGTAGAGGAGGGGTGAGGAAGGAGGAGAGAGGAAGAAGGGTAGAGGAGGAGAGAGGAAGAAGGGTAGCGGAGGAGAGAGGAAGAAGGGTAGAGGAGGAGAGAGGAAGAAGGGTAGAGGAGGGGTGAGGAAGGAGGAGAGAGGAAGAAGGGTAGAGGAGGGGTGAGGAAGAAGGGTAGAGAAGGGGTGAGGAAGGAGGAGAGAGGAGGGAAGAGGAAGGAGGGGAGAGGAAGGAGGGGAGAGGAAGGAGGGGAGAGGAAGGAGGGGAGAGGAAGGAGGGGAGAGGAAGGAGGGGAGAGGAAGGAGGGGAGAGGAAGGAGGGGAGAGGAAGGAGGGGAGAGGAAGGAGGGGAGAGGAAGAAGGGTAGAGGAGGGGTGAGGAAGAAGGGTAGAGGAGGGGTGAGGAAGGAGGAGAGAGGAGGGAAGAGGAAGGAGGGGAGAGGAAGAAGGGTAGAGGAGGGGTGAGGAAGAAGGGTAGAGGAGGGGTGAGGAAGGAGGAGAGAGGAGGGAAGAGGAAGGAGGGGAGAGGAAGGAGGAGAGAGGAAGGAGGGGAGAGAGACAGAGAGAGAGAAAAGGGAAGTTGTAGACCTTCAGCAGAGTGGAGTACTGATGTGAGGCCATAACAAGCAGTGCCTTCTTGTGGGAACAACATTGTCTAACTAAGCACACCAGTTAAAGAGATAACAACTTTTAAGCCTCTGCATACTGCTTATAGGCAGCTGCTGGAATACACATGCACACTAACACACATACAGCACCACATAACACACCACATACACACACACAAACATATAACACACCACATAACACACCACATACACACATCACATACATGTACACAACCCACACATGCCACACACATAATACACTCCATAAACACACCACCCACCCACACACCACACATACAAGTAGATACATAACTTCCAGCAAACAAATGCTCTTCTCTCTCTGGCAACCTTTCCCTTCCTTGTCACCAGCTCCGCAAACTGAGCCATCTGCCTAGCTCTGAGGTAACGACTCCTCCAAATATCAAAGTATCTCGTAAGAGATGAAGTTGAGTGGAACTGTTCAGCAACATCTGGTGCAAAAAGCAAGTATTTACAATTTGCCACACCCACTCCTTACATGGTCACTGACTTCCCATCCGAGCCTGCCCTCTTTGAGTCATGGTGTAATCCAGCCACGCCCCCCACACCCTTTGAAGGAGGGTGTGGTTGCGCTGTTGGAGGGAGGCGGTCACTTTTTTGTTTAGCTCCATTCTGGACGCCAGGGCTGTAACCCAAGCAGACCATGCCTGTATGGGGGGGGGGAGGGGGGAGGGGAGAGGGAGGGAGGGAGGGAGGGAGGGAGGGAGGGAGAGAGGGAGGGAGGGAGGGAGGGAGGGAGGGAGGGAGGGAGGGAGGGAGGGAGGGAGGGAGGGAGGGAGGGAGGGAGGGAGGGAGGGAGGGAGGGAGGGAGGGAGGGAGGGAGGGAGGGAGGGAGGGAGGGAGGGAGGGAGGGAGGGAGGGAGGGAGGGAGGGAGGGAGGGAGGGAGGGAGGGAGGGAGGGAGGGAGGGAGGGAGGGAGGGAGGGAGGGAGGGAATGGTGCACGTTGTAAAAGTACGAGGGTCAATGCAATGCATCAATGCATTAGACACGGTTAATTAGCTATCCAACTAGACAAATAAAAGTATGCAAATAAACGATTCCAGATAACAAACTGTTTACAAAATAGACCCACACTGTCAAGAGGGGGTGTGCCCAACCTATGTAGCTTATACTGGAGGGGTGCCCAGGCCCACATACCTTACGTTGGAGGGAGTGTCCCCAGTGTCGTACTGCTAAGATGTCTGCAGCTATTCGCTGCACGTTGAAGTTAACTGTCCTTCTCCACACACCCCATGCCCAGCGCAGCCTGCAGCCATTGCTCCATAGCTGTGCCCTACACAGCTGGGCCTGCTGCTGCCTTCTTGCAGCAACATACTGTCGCCATGCCAACCAAACAGACCTTCTCAGGTTGCGAGAAGCTAAAAAAAAAAAATGCATGTGAAGTGATTTTACATGACTGGATGATGTCACATGATAGCCATATGACTCTGGATGATGTCACATGATCGCCATATGACTCTGGATGATGTCACATGATAGCCATATGACTTTGGATGATGTCACCAGAGGCGACAGAAGCTAATAAAAAGTAGTGTGGCCAATTAATAAGGCACCCTCCCGCTCCAGCTAGGGGGTATGGGGGAGTGCTGTAAGCTACCCCAGTGGGGTCTGGGGCAAAGCCCCAGAAGCCATCGCTGTTTGGGTGGGAAAAAACGTGCTGGGAGACTTTTTTTTTTACAATGATAATATCAGCCCAAAGAGTGGTACGGCCATGGCCCCAGTGGCCGTAGTGGTTGCGTTGCCCCTGGTCACATGATACTCTGGATGATGTCACATGATAGCCATATGACTCTGGATGATGTCACATGATAGCCATATGTACTCTGGATAATGTCGCATGATAGCCATATGACTTTGGATGATGTCACATGATATCCACATGACTTAGGGTAAGCCAGCTCAACTCACCAACTTCTTGCGCTGTATTCTTCTTCCTTCTCTTCTCCTTCCCAGCTCTGACGTACACTGACCAAGCTTTCCACACAGTCTGCCACAACCGATACCTGAGCATGGCAGTGTGCAGAGTCACACCCACTGTCCCCCCAACACGCAAACCTGTTGTGGCAATCGGCCCTGATGACCAGCTTCCACTCCCTCCTGCTGTCCCACCACACCTCGCGCCAAGCGGTGAACACCTTCCTCTCCAGAGACAAGGTGTGGTGGTGGCCAGCCACGTGAGGCAGTACTCGTCCAAAGGAGCGTCTAACCCAGACCATGAAGTACTTCCTGGCCAGATACCTCCACACGACGAGAAAGATAAGAGAAAGGGAATAAGTATGTTGTGTGCTATCAGGTGAGTGTGGTAGCCTTGCCTGGCTCTTGGCTCAATATGCTGTCCTCCTTCTGCTGCGTCGGCTGTATTCCTTGATGTTTGATTACAGTAAACAGCCGCATTGCTGCACTGTTTCCCGCCCAAATTGCTAGCTGCCTGGACATAGTTGATTGGTTCTCCAGTGTTGCTTAGCGCGTAGGTGGCCGATAGGGAAGGAGGCGTGGCTGGAGCAGCAGGGACTGGTTGAGCCAGGGGCACCAGACTTGGACAAGCGAGGTCCGCAAAGGAGCGAACCCTATTTAGGAATATGATGTATGCGCGTGTATATTTGGGGTGTTTAATATAGATACAAAACAACAAGCAGGCTACTAACTTTTTCGTGGAATGAGTAGGCTGTAAATGGAGGGGCCGAACATCTGGAGAACACCGCGTTGGACATGCAACTGACAGGCGGTGTTACCTGGCACACGTACCTCTTCTGTCCCCGTGGATGTTCGCCTTTGCACCCTTGATATCAAGGAGGTGAGCATTTAGTTTCTGAAGCACGCGCTTTTTCTCTCTACGGTCGGCTAGCTCCGTAGCCATACATGTAGGATATAATAATAAATATTGTATGTACAATTTAGCCCGCCATTTTTTTCTGTTTACACGTGGCGCAAGGATTTGCGCGTTCATGTGATCGGTGTCATAGCAACCAACCAGCAACGCCTCCGTGCGTGCAGGGTATAATCGATCCAATGTAGCAAAATGACGGCCAACGGAGGTGCAAAGCAGGGTATGTTGGCCGTTTCAAATATCTAAAGAATAACCCGCGTGCATTGCAGCACCGGGGACCCCCCTCTCCGAAGATTTCGTTGCGGTATCCAATCGTTTCCACAACAACGGTCGGTTGCTGCAACTTTCAGTTCCGAAATCGTCAAAGGCAACCTACTGGACTAGTTTCGGGTAATGATAAGATGGATCTGTTATCGATAACTGATCGTCGAATTTGCATTTGTATCCTCCTAGGCCAACTTTGCAATGGGGAAATCAAGACACTATGTGGCCGATTAGCAAAAGCGCATTGGAAGCGATTGCAAGCCCTCGTCTAAAAGTGCTAGCAGAACCCAAGGGCCACCAGACGGGCACTGACATGTACGTGAAGCACATTTGGGTCACTTGACGTCCATTTCACCAGCACCACTTATCTCCTATTCCAACCGCAGTCCTGAATTTGTTTATGGCTGTGGTAGAGCATCAGGAATATGGAGCGTGCCCCCGAGAGCTTTGACAGCACGGCCTTCTCAGAGGGTGATCGGCCTTGCACAGCACAAAACTGCACCAGCATCCTACATTGAGCATAGGTATATGTGTGTCTGTCCCTACATTGAGCATATGTCTGTCCCTACATTGAGCATAGGTATATATGTGTCTGTCCCTACATTGAGCATAGGTATATATGTGTCTGTCCCTACATTGAGCATAGGTATATATGTGTCTGTCCCTACATTGAGCATAGGTATATATGTGTCTGTCCCTACATTGAGCATAGGTATATATGTGTCCGTCCCTACATTGAGCATAGGTATATATGTGTCTGTCCCTACATTGAGCATAGGTATATATGTGTCCGTCCCTACATTGAGCATAGGTATATATGTGTCTGTCCCTACATTGAGCATAGGTATATATGTGTCTGTCCCTACATTGAGCATAGGTATATATGTGTCTGTCCCTACATTGAGCATAGGTATATATGTGTCTGTCCCTACATTGAGCATAGGTATATATGTGTCTGTCCCTACATTGAGCATAGGTATATATGTGTCTGTCCCTACATTGAGCATAGGTATATATGTGTCTGTCCCTACATTGAGCATAGGTATATATGTGTCTGTCCCTACATTGAGCATAGGTATATATGTGTCTGTCCCTACATTGAGCATAGGTATATATGTGTCTGTCCCTACATTGAGCATAGGTATATATGTGTCTGTCCCTACATTGAGCATAGGTATATATGTGTCTGTCCCTACATTGAGCATAGGTATATATGTGTCTGTCCCTACATTGAGCATAGGTATATATGTGTCTGTCCCTACATTGAGCATAGGTATATATGTGTCCGTCCCTACATTGAGCATAGGTATATATGTGTCTGTCCCTACATTGAGCATAGGTATATATGTGTCCGTCCCTACATTGAGCATAGGTATATATGTGTCTGTCCCTACATTGAGCATAGGTATATATGTGTCCGTCCCTACATTGAGCATAGGTATATATGTGTCTGTCCCTACATTGAGCATAGGTATATATGTGTCTGTCCCTACATTGAGCATAGGTATATATGTGTCTGTCCCTACATTGAGCATAGGTATATATGTGTCTGTCCCTACATTGAGCATAGGTATATATGTGTCTGTCCCTACATTGAGCATAGGTATATATGTGTCTGTCCCTACATTGAGCATAGGTATATATGTGTCTGTCCCTACATTGAGCATAGGTATATATGTGTCTGTCCCTACATTGAGCATAGGTATATATGTGTCTGTCCCTACATTGAGCATAGGTATATATGTGTCTGTCCCTACATTGAGCATAGGTATATATGTGTCTGTCCCTACATTGAGCATAGGTATATATGTGTCTGTCCCTACATTGAGCATAGGTATATATGTGTCTGTCCCTACATTGAGCATAGGTATATATGTGTCTGTCCCTACATTGAGCATAGGTATATATGTGTCTGTCCCTACATTGAGCATAGGTATATATGTGTCTGTCCCTACATTGAGCATAGGTATATATGTGTCTGTCCCTACATTGAGCATAGGTATATATGTGTCTGTCCCTACATTGAGCATAGGTATATATGTGTCTGTCCCTACATTGAGCATAGGTATATATGTGTCTGTCCCTACATTGAGCATAGGTATATATGTGTCTGTCCCTACATTGAGCATAGGTATATATGTGTCTGTCCCTACATTGAGCATAGGTATATATGTGTCTGTCCCTACATTGAGCATAGGTATATATGTGTCTGTCCCTACATTGAGCATAGGTATATATGTGTCTGTCCCTACATTGAGCATAGGTATATATGTGTCTGTCCCTACACATTGAGCATCATAACCTCATCTCCTCATAATATTGGTTTGCACCTTCTCCCATGCCTTCCTCTACCTCTTCCCCATTCCTCTACATTCTCCCCATTCCTCTAACTCCTCCCCATGTCTTCTCCCAGGGAAGAGTTCCAGTACAGCTGCGGACGATGTTCGCCAATCTGGCGGCCAACTAGATCATCCATGTTGTATCAGTGCAGACCACACATTGTACAGCTGGCTACACCCAGGCAGCCCCAGCCTGCCTATATGCCCAGCAGACAGGTACGCTGCGACCTCTGTCAGCCTCCCTCCAGGATGATGTCACACTGTTCATTAGGTCGAGACTGTTGTCAGTCCCTCTGCCAAGACTTGTGTTGCCTCTGAACGTGTAGCACAGTTAGCTTTAGCCAAGAATCATGTCGAAGGTCCATTCAGAGATCCACAGTGGGTCGTCAATCCAGGTGAGTGACGGAGGAGGGTGAGATAAGGGGTGGTGGAGAGGGAGGTAAGGGAGGAGGTCTTCAAGTGGGATTATAGGTTTTAAGAAATAAGTAAAGAAAAAAGTGTTCTTATGTATCAGACCAGTGCTCAGTTACATTGTATGCATTAAACTGGCCTCAGATTCATACACAAAAGCAATCATTTGAGATTCACGTATAATTAGGGAATAGAGCCTGTTAAGTCCCGGCACGAAGCTAGTCAACATCCTTTGCATAGGTTGTCATGATTACCTGTGTATCTAATCCGCTGTGCTAACAAATTTTAATGATCATGACCAGATGACATCATATGGCTTATGGAACCCCTTCCTACATAGGCACACTGCAGGCTGTACCAAGCGAGAGGGTCACGCAGCTGGGACAGCCACGTAAGTACACAGAAGGGTACCAGCCAAGCAGGGAGGTCATCTGGAGAGTGAGCAGTGGGGCGCTGAATGCAGTCCCTAGCACACGGTATGGTTGCTTGCTTGTCACCCATTTATCTCCATCACTTCTCACAATCAACCCTTCCACTCTCAGAATGTGTGACTTATCCAAGCCTATCGTGAGAGAGACGATGGACAGTGTCCAGTTCAATCCCGATGCCTTCACTGTCAGTGAGAAGGCAAGAAAGGCCAAGGCATCTCCAAGAATAGAAGAACTAGCTCAGCCAATCAAACGAGGAACCTAGCCCACACATCTCACACTCACCCCACATACACACACATACACACACACAACACATACACCACTGTGAATGTATCACCTTATATGGCATCGCAAACAGTACACAGATACTGGTGTGGATGAACCCTAATATCCAGCTAGCATCTTGTTCAGGGTCTTTAACTGTACTTTGGTCGTGTATCGCCTCTTCCTCAGCTGAAGCCTTCTTTTGCGGGATTTGACTAGCATCCTGTGGCTTTTGCCTGCAGGCCAATACTTCAGGTTTCCCGATCCCGTTCGCCTGAACCTTTTGGCAACAGCCTTGCACGTTTTGCGTTTGCCGCGCTTTCCACATCTCACGACGGTCCTTCTTCCACTGTGCCAACTGTAGCGGACAATGGACCTGGTCTGTATAATATTGTGAGGGGTACGCCCGAGAGCCTCCAGCAGAGGGGTGCTTAGTCGAGGTACGGTAAACAACGATCGAGGTGACGAACACGTATGGACTGACACCATTGGGACGGAAAGCTTTCTGTTCGGTAACGAAACTGCTAACGTTTGAATTCGTGGTACTGCCCAAGTCCCCTTCGGTACAGTGTGGACACGCGCGCCCATATTAAACAGCTGCTTGCCAGAGGCCTCTAGCCCCCATCTCAAACACCTGGAAAGCATGATTTTTGGTTCCTTCTGTCTCGGCCCCAGACTTACACGCAGTAAACATTATATGGCTGTCGTCGAGCAAAAGTTTATAGAGCATGGCTGCCTTCCAGACGTTGTGGATACGGCACCAACGGAATTGGCAGAGGTGAAACAACTTGGCACATCCAAATGTAAATTTTCGTGTGTAATACGCCACAGGTATCGTACGATTCTGGGGTGAAATGTGATCTTGGCAACGTGCTGACACCAACCCAGGTGAGGCCAGGGTGCAGGTGGAAGCAATCGTAACATGCCGCCTTCTACCATCAGGTGCAGAATCAGCCAATTGTCACGTGGCCCACAGAACCAGGCGCCAAGTACACTATTGCGATGACCGGTAGGCCTATATGGTGCCAGAAATGCACATTGTTTGCGAAAGCATCTTCTCTCCGGTGCAGACCCTGATGCGCCATCTCGTCAGAATCCCATTAGGAGGGAAATCAAACATTGGGTTGTGGTGGACATCCCTGGCTGTGACATAGCTCAGGGAACTGCCCTTGCTTCGTACAGAGGTTCAGGTCCACCTCAGGGTACAGGTCTTCATCGGTACATATTCCTTGGTAAGGCTATGACTGCCTACCATTGGCCTGTGTAGCACCACACACCTTTGTCCCTTACTAACCAGTGTATAAGCAGCCTTCAGATGTCAAGTTTGATGAACCTATTGTAGGCCTGTCCAGAGAAGGAAGGGTTAACTGGAAGGTGCAGGATTTTGCAGCCAAATACAAGCTTGGAAGGCCTGTGGCAGGCAACTTCTACCAGGCAGAGTACGATGACTATGTTCCCATTCTCCATGCAAAATGAATTATACATTTCATCTTAACATGGCCTTTGTTTGGTTGAAAGGTTGATAGTTTTCTGGTGTTTTGCTGATAGTAGAGATAGCCGCAGAATGATGGCAAAAACACATATTTCTCTTGTGGGGAGTACAGGAGTAGGGAATTTTTTTTTTTTGTGGGTTTTTTTGGCATCCACATTAATTGTACATGTGGCATTTTGTTCTGGTTTTGAAAGCTAGGTGGTACTTATGCCATTTTAAAATACTTATGCCATTTTTAAATACTTATGCCATTTTAAAATATTTATGCCATTTTAAAATAACTCCAGTTATTGTATTTGTAATTTGTGGCGTGGAATAAAGCTATGTTTGGTAGTTTGTAGGTCCATTTTAAATCATTTTGCGAGAGATGATTATAATATATAAATAAATCGTGTGATTAATTTTTGTTTACTAGTACAGATTTTAAAATACTCGTCCCCAGACGCTAGGTTTAATTAAAAATTATACCTTTCCTAACATGGCTGTGGAGAAGGCGTACAAGGATCATGGCTGCGTCCCTGATGTTGTGGACAAGGCCCCACTGGAGCTAGCTGAGGTACCGCATTTTGAAGCAAGCCAGCCATGATTTTTCTTTTGTAATACGCCACAGGTATCGTACGATTCCGGGGTGAAATGTGATCTTGGCAACGTGCTGACACCAACACTGGTACCCTTTAGCCCAGGATGCAGGTGGAAGCAAACGTAATATGCCGCCTTCTACCTTCAGGTGCAGAACCAGCCAACTGTCACGTGGCCCACAGAACCAGGCGCCAAGTACACTATCGTGTTGACCGGTATGGTGAAAAGGCTGCAGTACGTTGTCGTCACCTCTCTTCTCCACCGTGTGAATACACGTACCAGACCCCGACGCACCATCGCGTAAGAATCCCATTAAGAGGGAATGGAAGCACTGGGTTGTGGTAGACATCCCTGGCTGTGACATAGCTAAGGGAACTGTTCTCTCTCAGTACATTGGCTCGGGTCCACCTCAGGGTACAGGTCTCCATCGGTACATATTCCTTGGTAAGGCCATGGCTGCTTACCTTTGACCTGTGTAGCATACACACACCTTTGTCCCTTGTTAACCAGTGTATAAGCAGCCTTCAGATGTCAAGTTCAATGAAAAAGTCCAGGTCGTTTCAGGAGAGGGGAGAGGCAACTGGAAGGTGCAGGATTTTGCAGCCAAATACAAGCTTGGAAGGCCTGTGGCAGGCAACTTCTACCAGGCAGAGTACGATGACTATGTTCCCATTCTCTACTCCAAGTTCAAGTGAACTGTTTTGCCGCTGATTGCTGGCTGAATAGCTCTGCTAGAGGAGTTAGCCCTTGTTCATGTAGTGCACCCCAAACCTTTGTACAAAGCTGCTTAGTATTTTAAATGGTGATGCAACGGTTCAAATTAGTCCTTTTAAGTCATGCCTAGCATCATGACTTTGCTTCGTCCATATAAGAACACATGAGCACTGGTGTAGTACGGCCATCCCTCACATAATGGTTACACAGCAGCCATCTCTCTGCACTTACATACTGATTACACACAGAGTACAAACATGAAAGCAAACAAGTTCAGACATGGAAGCTTAGGAACCTGTTTATTGGTTGACCAAAATCTACTCTATTGTTCAGAAACATTGTATTTGATAATCGTGTGAGCACCTTTTTGTTCTGGTGGGTTGGTGAAGGGACCAAAATGAAGTTGGATGGTTTGTTATTAATAAGCATTTGCTCTTGTCTAGTAGGAAGAGAACATTTATAAGCTCTATTTTCTTTTTTAATCTTTTGTTCGCAGCATGGTCGCTAGATTTGTTTCTGTCCTTAACAAACACCGTGTTTGTTTATTCATTGGACATGCATGTACCTCTTAATTGTAGGATCATGAGCTTTTGCGTACCGCTAGCCCTAGCTTTGAGTTTCTCTCCATATTAATATGCATGTTAGATTTACTACTTATCTTATTATGGAGAGGGGAAGGCCCCCCCCCCCCCCCCCCCCCCCCGAAATACTTTCTGGGCTTTTTTTGTAGATGATAGGCTGAATGATAGGTTTCATTTGAATCCCAACCTGAAACAACGGATGGCACACACTCCCTCCCCACTTATTTGTATCCAGCACGTTTCAAGTTTCAACCCCCTTCCCCTTTTTTAAAATTCCTGTATCCGCCCCTGCTTATATATTAGCCCCGACATCCCAATCCTGTTGCCTTCCTGTATACTTTCCTAAGCCCTCCTTTTGTCTGCTTTACCCAATCAGAATATATGAACAGTGTCTTCTTGCATTGCAGATCATCTTGTCCACTAGCAATTACCTTGATATTTCTGCACTCCCAAGATAGTGTTTTTCATATGCAAATTGCAAGCATCTGCATCTGCATGTACATGTATTTACCTCAACAATCAAAAGCTCTTTTATGTTTATATAATCATAGGAATGCTCTAAAAGTTGGTGGACTCCTAGATTAAGGGTACTCAATTCATTTCATTTTCACTGGGCTGAGAAGTACTATTATATTAAAAGTACAATCATGATTATAATAAAATCAAAACAAGTGTTAGATCTATTGGTTTTGCCAATATATCCAACCTTGTTCTTCAGAAGGACTGTTATAGTTAAATGGGTCTTATGTGATGAACTGAGATGTTCATGCAGGTGAATTCAGAGGTATGAAGGCCATATGCCCCAATTTTGAAATCAGTAAATGATGCCAGTTGTACTTTTAGTGGGGGTGAATGTGTAAACTTTTAAAACATAATTTAGGTGCAATGTCACACTGATGAGCTGAGAAAGGAACAAAAGGGAAATCCAACATGAAGAGAAACAGTAAATACATGAAGTTTTAAGCAACGTGCATACAGGCCTACATTCTTATTGAGTACAATCAGAGAATATAGCACATGTGTATCACTGCTCAGAAATTAGTCAGAATACATCGCGCATGCACTATATACAAAACGAGGTCACCGTCACATTTAAAGTTTTAATATTTGTATACATTTTGTCCACCCGTATTGGCACTGTTGCGTAGGCGTTCTGGCATAATCATGTGCAGTATACGTACATGTACCACGTACGTTTGCGCGTAAATGTACATTTTAATTAGTAATGATTTGGTAAATTGATAATTCTAAAATTCGACACCCCCTTCCCGAAGCCAGCTGTGTACGCTGCGCGCTCATGTCATTCGTACGCGTACGCAATCGTTAATTGTCACATTAACTGTCGCGATCGCGATGTCACGTGAGTGTGCCTGATGCGACGTGGCGCCAGCTTTCTGATTGGAATTCTTTTGTACCATAAATGCACTCTCTTCGCGTAGCATTTACACTGAGCAACGTGCCTGCAAACACGGATAGATTGCATCGCAGTTTTCTGCGACAATGTTTTAAAGTTGTTTCGCATCTAATAAAAACTGCATGCTTCGCAAAATGCGATGCGAATCCAGTTAAATTATTCCCTGATGTACCTGTAATGTATGGAGTGTACTACAACTGATATATAAATATATCCCCCCCACCTTCTCATTTACTTACATCAGTTAATGGGCAATTGAACAACATGCATGTAAATTCCTATATCCTGTCACATTAGTATCCCACAACATGCAATGCACCAACACCCACAATACACCCAGGCTACACATACCTACACCCACACTACACTACACACGATTATACACACCTTTGTCCCTTACTAGCCAGTGTATAAGCAGCCTTCAGATGTCAAGTTCAATGAAAAGGTCCATGCAGGTCTTATCAGGGGAGGGGAGAGCTAGGCAACTGGAAGGTGCAGGATTTTGCAGCCAAATACAAGCTTGGAAGGCCTGTGGCAGGCAACTTCTACCAGGCAGAGTATGACGACTATGTTCCCATTCTCCATGCAAAATGAATTTTACATGTCATGGCCTTTGTTTGGTTGAAAGGTTGATAGTTTTCTGGATGTCATTTTAAAATCACTCCAGTTCTTTTTATTGGTGCCTGGCGTGGAAAAAAGCTAACGGTGTATTCATTTTGGTCTCCGTTTATATTATTAGTTTAATAAAAAAACCGAACTCTCATTAACATGGCTGTGGAGAAGGCGTATAAGGAGCATGGCTGCGTCCCTGATGTTGTGGATTTTGCGCCAACAGAACTAGCTGAGGTACCGCATTTTGAAGCGAGCCAGACTGCCCAGCTGCAGACATGATTTTTCTTCTGTAATACGCCACAGGTATCGTACGATTCCGGGGTGAAATGTGATCTTGGCAACGTGCTGACACCAACACTGGTAGCCTGATTAAGCCAGGATGCAGGTGGAAGCATACGTAATATGCCGCCCTCTACCATCAGGTACAGAACCAGCCAACTGTCGCGTGGCCCACAGAACCAGGCGCCAAGTACACTGTCGTGTTGACCGGTATGGTGAAAAGGCTGCAGTACGTTGTCGTCACCTCTCTCCTCCACCACATGTACCAGACCCCGACGCACCATCGCGTAAGAATCCCACTTGGAGGGAATGGAAGCACTGGGTTGTGGTGGACATCCCTGGCTGTGACATAGCTAAGGGAACTGTCCTCGCTCAGTACATTGGCTCGGGTCCGCCTCAGGGTACAGGTCTCCATCGGTACATATTCCTTGGTAAGGCCATGACTGCCTACCTTTGGCCTGTGTAGCACACACACACATTTGTCCCTTACTAACCAGTGTATAAGCAGCCTTCAGATGTCAAGTTCAATGAAAAGGTCCAGGTCTTATCAGGAGAGGGGAGAGGCAACTGGAAGGTGCTGGATTTTGTAGCCAAATACAAGCTTGGAAGGCCTGTGGCAGGCAACTTCTACCAGGCAGAGTACGATGACTATGTTCCCATTCTCTACTCTAAGTTGAAGTGAACTGTTTTGCCGCTGATTGCTGGCTGAATAGCTCTGCTAGGGGAGTTAGCCCTTGTTCATGTAGTGCACCCCAAACCTTTGTACAAAGCTGCTTAGTATTTTAAATGGTGATGCAACGGTTCAAATTAGTCCTTTTAACTTTAAGTCATGCCTAGCATCATGACTTTGCTTCATCCACATAGGAGCACATGAGCACTGGTGTAGTACGGCCATCCCTCACATAATGCATGATTACTCAGCAGCCATCTCTCTGCACTTAGACATCAGTGGAGACTGCATGTATGATGTAACCAGTTTATTGTAATTGTATGTAGTGTCGTGAATATGATTAGCAGAACGCGCGGATCATCCGAGGTAGTGGTACATGGTATTCACACCTCAAACGGTGTCGCAAGGAGTAAGTCGATCACAGAAATATTTATAAAACTTTGCGAAGGTAACTGCCTAAGTGGCGTTGGAGCTATCAATCGATTCTCCGAAGACAGTGTATATACAATGTATATTTCTTTGACAAATCAATAACGGTTTTTTTTGTCCGTAGTATTAATGCAAAACTGCACGAATGGTAAAAGCATTTGGCTCAGTGCCTCAGTTTCCCATACTCCCACTTGCATGGCTAGCTAATTGTTAATATTAAGTACATTTTAATCAAAATATTAAAGTTAATATTAGTTGGTACCAACGTATCTAGACTATTGCTATTCTGTTGGTGATGTATGTTGTTGTCGGCTCGGCATTAAGCAACGCTGCTGTGATATGCAGTCATGGGATTTTTTAGAAGGGAACACGCGCAGAAGCGAGGCGCGGAAGCCAATATACATGTAATGATGTATTAGAATTCACTGACTACTACTGCACTGCACCCACTTCACCACTTGTGCAATAATTCCAAAATGACAATGAGACCACGTTTAGTAAAATTTTATGCTATATTGGGAACTGTTTTTGTCTTAATTTTAGCTAATGAACTAACCAAGTTATAGCCGTAGCTAGCTAGCCGCAAGTTTGAATGGGACACTGATTAGTCTGGCTCACGTGCGCCGTTTCCTATTCCACGTTCTCGTTCCCCGACGCTAAAATACCGTACTCTCCTATTAAATTTTAACATGGCTTCGGAGAAGGATCATGGATTCAATCATGGCTGCGTCCCTGATGTTGTGGACAAGGCCCCAATGGAGCTAGCTGAGGTACCGCATTTTGAAGCGAGCCAGTCATGATTTTTCTTCTGTAAATAGGCCTACGCCACAGGTATCGTACGATTCCGGGGATCTTGGCAACGTGCCGACACCAACTCAGGTGAGGCCAGGGTGCAGGTGGAAGCAATCGTAACATGCCGCCTTCTACCTTCAGGTGCAGAACCAGCCAACTATCACATGGCCCACAGAACCAGGCGCCAAGTACACCATTGCGATGACTGGTAGGATGCCAGAAATGCACATTGTTTGCGAAAGCAGCTTCTCTCCGATGCAGATCCTGATGCGCCGTCTCGTCAGAATCCCATTAGGAGGGAAATCAAACATTGGGTTGTGGTGGACATCCCTGGCTGTGACATAGCTAAGTGTCTTCGCTCAGTTCATTGGCTCAGGTCCATCTCAGGGTTCAGGTCTCCATCGGTACATATTCCTTGGTAAGGCTATGACTGCCTACCTTTGGCCTGTGTAGCACCACACACCTTTGTCCCTTACTAACCAGTGTATATAGCAGCCTTCAGATGTCAAGTTTGATGAACCTGTTGTAGGCCTGTCCAGAGAAGGAAGGGTTAACTGGAAGGTGCAGGATTTTGCAGCCAAATACAAGCTTGGAAGGCCTGTGGCAGGCAACTTCTACCAGGCAGAGTACGATGACTATGTTCCCATTAGCCACTCCAAGTTGAAGTGAACTGTTTTGCCTCTGATTGCTGGATGAATAGCTGTGCTAGGGGGAGTTAGCCCTTGTTCATGTAGAACAACAATTCAAATAAGTTAACTTATAAGTCATACCTAGCATCACTTTGCTTCGTCACATAGGAGCACATGAGCACTGGTGTAGTACAGCCATCCCTCACATACTTCAGATTACATATCTCTCTGCACTTGCATACTGATTACACACAGAATACAAACATGAAAACAAACAAGTTCATACATGGAGGCTTAGACCACTGTATGTAACCTGTTTATTGGTTGTTCAGGATCTAGTCTACATTGTAGGACCAACATGAAGTCAAATACATTATCCTAACTTCTAATGGTTTGTTATTAGAAACCATTTGCTCTTTCTTGTAGGAAGAGAAAATTCATAAGATTTCCGAGAAGATCTCTTTTTTTGTAGGCAAGGTCTTTTTGGGGGTGGGGATGGGGGGGGGGGGGGGGGGGGGGGGGGGAATTTTTTATTATGTTATCATCCACATTACTTGTATGTGGCATTTGTTCTTGTTTTGATGAAAGCAGCCAAATTGGCTAAGCTATGTTTGCTGGTCAACTTCGTAATTATTGTTTTGCGAATATTATTATAGTGTTAAAGTGTACAAACCTAGTGTCACTAAATGGTGATAATATCAAAAATACAATGATCATATATAATAATTAAGTACACTATCATGCAAGCGCACAAAATGAGCTATAGAGATATCAATAAATCATCGAAGTTGAAATTGATGATGAAAATTCTTCCTTATGTAAAAGGGATAAGGAAGTAGCTATGTCAGTGAATTTTAATATTGAACAATGGGCACCACGGTTAGAGGATATGCACTGTTAGACAGCTTGTTACTGGTTCTGCACGGTCTACATATGTCATAATGACTACATGTATTGCGCCGGTTGAGTCAACAGTAAATGAATAATTCTATCTTGAAGTCATGGAATGAAGACATTATTCAAATGAAATGACAAGTAAAACTTTAGTTTGCTGACGATTTACCGAATTTGCAACATTGCTTAGTGTCTAATGGCAGAGCCGTCACGTAGAAAGCGGTTAACTGTAGTAGAGTAGCGTCAAGTTCTGGCTGTTGCCCGTCATTAGTTTGTAACGACGTGGGAATTTTAATATCGTTCGTTATTGTGAGAAACGATATTCTCATTAGGCATAATTAGGTGATCGCTATCGTAAGTCGTATTAAATCGTTACATGTACTTTTATGACTCATAAAAACAAAAACCATGAATATTAAATCACCTGGATAGGAAACAACTCGGTAATCTACGAATACGGGCAAACCATCCGCGTTGCGTTGTACTGAAGCCACGTACTACAATGAGTTCCACACTCAATAATAGACGAAATCGAAACACTCAATCCCAGTGCATGAAGGTCTGGGGTGTTGCTTACAGGTTTCTAAATTCACCGGCGTGCTTGGATTGGTGGGATCTCGTTACTCAAAGCTTAACGTTCTTGGACGCTTTAACGGACGTAAGACTTAAGTTTATAAGTTGGGTTTGGCGGATCCCAGTATCTAAACTAACACTTTATCTACACTGAAAACAACCCACCAGGTATAAAGCTTCGTTCGCCAGAACTAACGCGGATAGATCATTGTATTTTATCCGTAAAACAACCTCGTTTCCTATCCAGGTAATTTAATATCCATGCAAAAACACGCCATGGATATATGACAGTACACAAGGGCTCAGCTAGCAGGCCATTTTCAGCCTCATAAATTTGCAAAGTTACTAATTCATGCAAGTTGTTATTATAGCTATTTGTTTCTTTAACTAATAAGTTAAAATTAGCGTCACCGTTTGGTACACCGGCGGTGGCACTTTCTTTTTATTTATTTATCGCCACCAAATGGCATGGTGACAATAAAAAAAACTGATATACGATCAACATTAGAGTAGAGGGATTGGAAACGAGACCAATCAACACTAGTTAACACCTGCAGTCCGCAATATTCGGGCACTTTTATACATGGCTGTGAAAAAATAGCATTACTGAAGGTACTAGGTAAGTAATGAAGTATATTATAGCGCGCACGCGCACGGGCATTAATTATTTTAATTGAAACAGGCACCATCCCACACTCTTATACAATCGTGTACGACATGTCCACATGCAGTACGTTCGCAATTTGAATTTATTTGTTCTGACAACTGACAATTAAACCATGCTATGTAAAATTTTATGCTCTATTAAACCAAGCAAGTTTGAATGCCGGGTGTCAGAAACTCCTTTTTGTTGTACTTGCGCTGATTCTAGCTGCCGGACATGTCACTACGTATATTTAAAGTTGACCATACCACGCCGAAACACCCTATATGCGCGAAATTCACTATAATTATCCTAATTCCCTCCTGTAGATTTGCGTCGTATATAAATAATAATTTAAAACGCTGAGTCGAAACCTAGGATATTTAATAGACCTACAGACCGTTATAGTTGGGCGTAGCCCGACCTTCGCATTTGGTGGAAGGTCGGGTATCAAGCCTATATATGTGATAATAGCCCATACTCGCTATCAGATATAGATACAAATCGCTGTATTACTATACGACATTTCGCCAAACGCGAAGGTCGGGCTGCGCCCATTGAACTGGTTTTGATCAGAGATATATATTTATGAAGCGCAAGTCTGGCTCACATGCGCGTTTCCAATCCCTAGCCCTCGATCTTTAACTCTGGCTAATAAAACCATGTTTGCGCTATATATAGGTTAGCGCTATTCAGCCGTTAAGACTCCACAAACGATGGCAATTTCGGCAAATGGCAATGAGATTTATATTGCGCAATATGGATCTGTCGGCTTGGCTCAAGTGATTTTAAAATTTCCCCCACTCCCAAATCCACGGCTTCCTTTGCCCAGTCTGTAACCAACTTGTTCGTCTTTGTTCTTCCTCCATTTAAATACACATACCAATTATTGTCCTCCTCACATTTTATATCAATGGCTAATAAAGATCTAGATTTAATTAAAATAGCTCCGATATTAAACACGACTGTGGAGAAGGCGTATAAGGAGCATGGCTGCGTCCCTGATGTTGTGGATTTTGCGCCAACAGAACTAGCTGAGGTACCGCATTTTGACGCGAGCCTGCTACGAGTAGTACCCCACAGGTATCGTACGATTCCGGGGTGAAATGTGATCTTGGCAACGTGCTGACGCCAACTCAGGTGAGGCCAGGGTGCAGGTGGAAGCAATCGTAATATGCCGCCTTCTACCTTCAGGTGCAGAACCAGCCAACTATCACGTGGCCCACAGAACCAGGCGCCAAGTACACTATTGCGATGACTGGTATGGTGCCAGAAATGCACATTGTTTGCGAAAGCATCTTCTCTCCGGTGCAGACCCTGATGCGCCATCTCGTCAGAATCCCATCATGAGGGAAGGCAAACATTGGGTTGTGGTGGACATCCCTGGCTGTGACATAGCTAAGGGAACTGTCCTTACTCAGTTCATTGGCTCAGGACCACCTCAGGGCTCAGGTCTCCATCGGTACATATTCCTTGGTAAGACTATGACTTCCTACCATTGGCCTGTGTAGCACCACACACCTTTGTCCCTTACTAACCAGTGTATAAGCAGCCTTCAGATGTCAAGTTTGATGAACCTGTTGTAGGCCTGTCCAGAGAAGGAAGGGTTAACTGGAAGGTGCAGGATTTTGCAGCCAAATACAAGCTTGGAAGGCCTGTGGCAGGCAACTTCTACCAGGCAGAGTACGATGACTATGTTCCCATTCTCCACTCCAAGTTCAAGTGAACTGTTCTGCCACTATCACCTGATGGAGCTGTTGGGGGTGGAGTCAGCCTTTGTTCGTACATTGTCTGTTTGAACAGACAAACAAGGGACCTTTGTTTGTACAAAGCTGATGTGTTTTTAAAATACAGTGCCACCTCAATTATATGGAAAATTATCACCTCGATTACAGTATACGGAAAATAAGGCACATTCATTGGGTGTTAGTCTTAGCGGTAAGATGTCTAAACCGGTTTACACATCTTACCGCTAAGTACACGGATAGTTTTCCTAACACCCAATGAATGTGCCTTATTTTCCGTATAATCGAGGTGATAATTTTCCGTATAATCGAGGTGGCACTGTACATGTATGGGTACATGTACAATGATCAAATTAATCCATGCCTAGTATCATGACTTTGCTTCATCCATAAAAGAACAGATGAGCACTGGTGTAGTACGGCCATCCCTCACAT
>OX442425.1:919999-1050701 GCA_949361645.1 Spongilla lacustris
CTCCCCATGAAGAGCTATAAGGAGGAAGATTACTGGGAGGGAGAATGGAGATTACTAGGAGGGATTACTGGGGAGGGAGCATGGAGATTACTAGGAGGGATTACTGGGAGTGAGCATGGAGATTACTGGGAGGGAGCATGAGGATTACAGGACTGGTAGGATATAGATCAGGGCCAGTAGAGTGCTGAAGAAGTTGTGGAGGGTCACCATGAAGGTGTCATACCACTCCTTGCTGTAGTACATCTTGAAGGCAGGGTGTTGTTCTGGGGACTTGGTAAATGGCAGGGCTAGAGGAGGGTACAAGTGAATGGAGCCAACCGTTCACAGAGGCAGCGCGGTAGTAACCCCCCCCCCCCCCCCCCCCCCAGGGTGCATTCTCTACAGCCATGCCGTTAGTTTACCAAACCAATCCTTCCACTCTTTCCTGTACTGCAGAGAGTCCGAGTTCTTCTCGAAGAACGTTTTCACTTCGTCTGGTCTGTTCTGGCGTGTCGCAGTGATGAGGTACAGTTTCAGTATATTTGTTTCAATCTTGTTTGCCATGGTTTGCCCCTCTTGGTTCAATCGCCCGATGAACTGCCTGTTCAGCTGCGTCCACAGAGCTTGCAGTGAGTTATAATCAGAGCGATTTATGCATTGCGTGATGGTCTCGACGAATCTTAGTGCCTAAAATGTAGAGAGAAAAAGTAGGAGATTGCAGTGATCCGCACGTATTCCTCACTCGTAATCCTTTATCTCTGTCCTCCCTTCTCTCCTGCTCGAAAACCTTGAACGTGGATGTGTACCCTCGAAACACGAGGTAATCCTTAATTGCTTCGTCCAGAGCGCCTACAGCTGCAGCCATGTTTGTCAAGCTCAACGTCTTGCTCTAATTCAGCGAATAAAGTTAATTTTGATATTACATGTAATCCGAAAACAAAACGTTGCGCTGCTCACTGACAATATACGGCCGACTGCTAGAATTAGGAGAAGTGCTACTTATCTCACTGTATACCCCAAAATGGCTTTGTTAGACGACCCGAAATGGGTTTGTCCACAATGCACTTACTCCAACTGGCTTTCATCTCCTTTCTGTATTCTCTGTCGCTGCCAAAAACCACCCGAAATCATACCGAAAACAAGCGCTAGTCGTTCGCGCGCTCAGAACCAGGGGACGAACGGACGTGTAAAGCCACCACACAACAGGTATTCTAGTGGAGAGGCGTCTAGCTGCTCGCCTCACATCATCCTGGAAGACTCGGCCGCAGCTTGGTGCGCGTCTTCGGTGGCCTGCGGCTCCGACAAGTGGATATGTCACTCCTGCACGTACGCCAACTGGCCCAACGCCTCTAGGTGCGTCATGTGCAAGGTACCGCGAGCACAGGTCGAATGTCAACGGAGCGAACAAACGCACGGGTGTACCAGCAACGCTGGCGCCGTAGGGGGCAAGGACGCCCCTTCCCAGACGGCGCTCCAACCAGCACAGGTCAAAGGGGGCACATGTAAGAAGTATTACAAGGCTGTTGACAACTCTCCCCATCAGAAGTGGAAATGCCCCAAGTGTACGTATGACAATTGGTCCTCGGCAGCTAAGTGTGCTATGTGCCAGAGTTCAAAAGTGCGGACCCCTAGCCCCCCGCTAGTGGAGCACCACCCTACGGATCGGTTGGCCACAAAGCTGCTGGATGGTGTCTTACCAAGTGACAATTCCACTTCCTTTCATCAGAAGAATGCCAATGCTGCAGCTGCTCTTATTTGTGCCCAGTCTCCCACTCCTAGCAACAGACACACCATAGTGACCATCGATGGACCAGAACAGGGAGCTCTGAAGCCCAGCAGCAATGAGATACACCAGATACGGAACAGGCTATCAAGTGACGATTGGCTCTTCCTCAACGCCTGTGTGGGTGTGGTTACCAATGACTATGGCCCAGTCAAGAAGTACCTCCGCAGCGGGGCTGGGGACAAGGCACGACAGCTGACCAGGGACGAGTGTGTGGTTTTGAACAACCCTTCTAAATTCAACGTTGGTTCAACCCTTGTGCAACTGGCTATCAGGTATACAATTCATTCCACTTAGCACTATTTAAGAAGTGTGTTGATGACACCTCTATGCTGTGTGAGAAAGTTTGATAACCTTTCTCCTGTCCCATGACAATTAAAACCTTTGCTTGAATGTCGCACCTAACCCCTTAGGTTCCATCAATCTGATATTCTCAGTTTGATTTTGACCCCAGCCGCCTCCGAGGCTCGCAAGAGACTTCCATCTCAGTCCAGTCCTGACGTTGCAGCCAACATAAGGAGGGAGGTGGCCCTCCATCTTCGCCAGCACAAAGGGGAGTGGCCTTGTCAATTCTTGACACAGATAGCAACATTTGCACTGCCAGCAGGTAAAAGAGGAAGGGAGGGGAATGTTGAGTGGAGGGGAGGGGGAATGAGGGGATCCCCCACCAAAAAAAGATGTTGTTACACTTTATGGCTGCTGCAGCAGGGAATGCACCTGGATTTTTTTTTGTGTATAACAAATTTACTTATTTGGTAGAACTACTAGTAGGTGATGTTGCCATGACAGACATTTCCGTTTAGAAATTCAAAGTTTTCGCCTTTCTGTGCAGAAGAAGCTTATGGATGAGATATTGGATAGGGAGGTGGAGAGAGGTGAGTAGGGGAGGGGGAGGGATAGAGGAGGGGAGGGAGAGGGAAAGAGGAGGGGAGGGAGAGGGATAGAGGAGGGGAGGGAGAGGGATAGAGGAGGGGAGAGGGAGGGATAGAGGAGGGGAGGGGGAGGGATAGAGGAGGGGAGGGAGAGGGATAGAGGAGGGGAGGGAGAGGGATAGAGGAGGGGAGGGAGAGGGATAGAGGAGGGGAGGGAGAGGGATAGAGGAGGGGAGGGAGAGGGATAGAGGAGGGGAGGGAGAGGGATAGAAGGGAGGGAGAGGGATAGAGGAGGGGAGGGAATCAATGAAGTGAGAAAGGGAAGGAATATTTGAGAGAGTGAGTGGTCATGCATGATTTTGTACCTGTAGAACTGGAGGCTGAGCCAGCTGTCATCAACTGGAATGCAGAGCTAGTTGAGGACCTTGGTAGCCAGCTGTATCCTCTTTGGAACAGGACAGCTGGAGACTGTCTTCTGGACTCTGTGATGCAGGCAACGTGGGGTGTTGTGGATAGGGATAATACACTCAGAATGGCACTCGCTGACAGTCTGGTCGATGGAGCCACAAGGTGCATGTACTACTTGCTGTATCGAGTCAGCCCAACCCACCACTCCCCTTCACTCACACCCTCCCAGCCCTCACACCAACCCACCATTCCCCTTCACTCCCACTCTCCCAGCCCTCACACCAACCCACCACTCCCCAGCCCTCACACCAACCCACCACTCCCCTTCACTCACACCAACCCACCACTTCCCTTCACTCACACCAACCCACCACTTCCCTTCACTCACACCAACCCACCACTTCCCTTCACTCACACCAACCCACCACTTCCCTTCACTCACACCAACCCACCACTTCCCTTCACTCACACCAACCCACCACTTCCCTTCACTCACACCAACCCACCACTTCCCTTCACTCACACCAACCCACCACTCCCCTTCACTCACACCAACCCACCACTTCCCTTCACTCACACCAACCCACCACTTCCCTTCACTCACACCAACCCACCACTTCCCTTCACTCACACCAACCCACCACTTCCCTTCACTCACACCAACCCACCACTTCCCTTCACTCACACCAACCCACCACTTCCCTTCACTCACACCAACCCACCACTTCCCTTCACTCACACCAACCCACCACTTCCCTTCACTCACACCAACCCACCACTTCCCTTCACTCACACCAACCCACCACTTCCCTTCACTCACACCAACCCACCACTCCCCTTCACTCACACCAACCCACCACTTCCCTTCACTCACACCAACCCACCACTTCCCTTCACTCACACCAACCCACCACTTCCCTTCACTCACACCAACCCACCACTTCCCTTCACTCACACCAACCCACCACTTCCCTTCACTCACACCAACCCACCACTTCCCTTCACTCACACCAACCCACCACTTCCCTTCACTCACACCAACCCACCACTTCCCTTCACTCACACCAACCCACCACTTCCCTTCACTCACACCAACCCACCACTCCCCTTCACTCACACCAACCCACCACTTCCCTTCACTCACACCAACCCACCACTTCCCTTCACTCACACCAACCCACCACTTCCCTTCACTCACACCAACCCACCACTTCCCTTCACTCACACCAACCCACCACTTCCCTTCACTCACACCAACCCACCACTTCCCTTCACTCACACCAACCCACCACTTCCCTTCACTCACACCAACCCACCACTTCCCTTCACTCACACCAACCCACCACTTCCCTTCACTCACACCAACCCACCACTTCCCTTCACTCACACCAACCCACCACTTCCCTTCACTCACACCAACCCACCACTCCCCTTCACTCACACCAACCCACCACTTCCCTTCACTCACACCAACCCACCACTTCCCTTCACTCACACCAACCCACCACTTCCCTTCACTCACACCAACCCACCACTTCCCTTCACTCACACAGGTTCTATGCACGATGGAAAGAAGCAGAACAGCTACTATCTCAGACCCAGGGCTTCAGCCTCGACGAAGAACAGCTACGACAAGATTGGGCTGCAATTGTGGCCCTCGCAGACCAGAAGGGGAAATCCCTTGAGCAGACGCATGTGTTTGCTCTTGCCCACATACTTCGAAGACCAATTATTGTTTATGGTGTAAAGATTGTTAAGAACTTCAGAGGAGAAAACCTTGGCTTTGCCAACTTTGAAGGGGTCTACTTGCCTCTGCTTTGGGAATCAAGCTTCTGTTCAAAGATGCCTTTAGCGTTGGGATACACACGCGGACATTTCTCTGCCCTGGTGAGCATTATAGGAAGTCAGGACTCAGAGGCCAGCGTGTGGCTCAACACTAAATCATGTGACAGTCATGTGACCTATCTGCCATTGGTAAACAGTGATGGGAAACTTCTGCCAGTGCACTTTCTGACAGAACTTGAGGTGTGTGTGTGTGTGCGAGAGAGAGAGAGAGCCCTTTCTTATGTGCTGTTCATATATTGTGTACAGGTGGGAAACGAAGAGAAGCTACTTAACGAATACTGTGACTGTCACATCACCAAGGGAGGTACACTTGTTGCTAAGCAGGAGATTTCTCGTTGGCACCAGTCTGCCTTGGTTACCCAGCTCATAGACAGTTGGCTGGAGCAGTACAGAGGAATGGATGACCACCACACGGCATCTACTAGTGCAGCCCAGTATGACTCTGACAGTTAGAAGGTTATACCCAAGCTGCCAGTGGGACATTACCTCTCTTTTTGCAGGCAATCTATCTCCTGCCACCATAGTGTCTTTGTTGTTGCAATGAGAATCAGATCATTCCATTCCCTCCCATCCCATTTCCCCATTCAAAGTTTATTCAGCGGTAGCATCATAATAGGAATGCGATCTTAGCTAACATCACAGCATGTGAGGGAAATAATGTTATTAGCAACTGTTTGGGTCATACCACTTCTGCCCTAAGTCCTGATACATGCAGCTTCTCTATCTTTGATGTCTCACTACAAAGGGAAGGTGGTTATTAAAGAGGTTATTATGTTGCCTAGCAGCATTAAGTAATACTCACTTTACTGGCTTGGACACACGATAGTAATACTCTGTATACTCTGAGTGGCTCAGGAGTTCTAAGAACGGCTCATCATGGGAGATGACGATGAGCTGAAAGTTCTTCTGCTTACTGCGATCTCTGCAATGAGTTATAGCCAGTGGTAAAAAGACTGCCAGACCACACCCTTCTTTCATTCCATCACACCATTAACCTCACATTAACTCTCACCACACGTAACTTGCTTCACTTTAACACCACCCCATCCCCATGCCATCCATGTCCCCAGCACCCCATTCCCATGCCATCCATGTCCCCCAGTATCCCATTCCCATGCCCCCAGCACTTCATTGCCATGCCATCCATGTTCCCCAGTATCCCATTCCCATGCCCCCAGCACTCCATTCCCATGCCATCCATGTCTCCCAGTATCCCATTCCCATGCCAATCCATGTCCCCACCTCACAATATCTGCCAGAGCTTGGGCTAGTCCCTCCACATTCTCGTGATCAAGGTTTGTGGTGGGCTCGTCCAGCGCCATCATGCCGCAGCTCAGACAGAAGGTCTCTGCCAGAGCCAAGCGAATCACAATGCAAGCGAGCACCTGTTACCAAGCAACAGAGGGAGGGGCTAAGATATTGGGAGCACAGACTATATAGGGGTAGGCTATACAGGGGGTGGCGACAGGGAGGGGCTAAGATATTGGGGGCACAGGGGTAGGCTATACAGGGGGTGGTGACAGGGAGGGGCTAAGATATTGGGGGCACAGGGGTAGGCTATACAGGGGGTGGTGATACAGACCTTCTGTCCTGCACTACATCTTCCCCTCATATCCAGAACTGTGTCTCCCTTGACCATCACCACCTGTTGCACCAATGCAAAGAAAGGGGGAAAGGCAGGGAGTGGGAGTAGTGGGGGAGATCCCAAGTACCTAGCAACATCTTTAAAATGCTTGTGCATAAAACCCAGCAGTGCATCTAGGTGTGGGGTACACGTAGCTCTAGGTGTGGGGTACACGTAGCTCTAGGTGTGGGGTACACGTAGCTCTAGGTGGGGTAGATGTTGTTAATACAAAAGGGGTGGGGCAACCTTCATACCACCACACAACAACCCTATACACCTTATATCATCATTTGTACCCTGTACCCTGTAGTTGTAGGTACGTCTGGCTTTGATGGTCACTGTCTCCGGCTGTTCATCTTCTGATCGAATCTCAATGGTGTCTATGTCTACAAGGGACGAGAGGCAGTGGGAGGAGTGATGGGTGTGGTCTGATATAGAGGCAGTGGATGTGATCTGATACCTCCTCCTTTGTATGTCTTTATCCACAGCTCTCTAATGATTTTGTTGATTTCCTCCATCTTTACCTTGTGGAACCTCATGATGGCTCTATGGTAACATAATGGAGAACACACTCTCCATCCACCCTGATATCACTCTACCCTCATATCACCCCTACTCTCCACCTACATATTACCCCTAATCTCCACCCACCCTCATATCACCCCCACCCACCCCTACCTACCACCCACACTACCTGTCCAATGCTCTGTAATACTTCTCAAGGTCGTTGCAGGCAAGCTGTGTGGTCTGATCAAGGCAAAAGTGAATGAGAAGTCACACGGAAGTCACACGGTGCTCATGTGATCCCACCTTGAGCACAACAAGCTTGTTATAATGCTGGGTACCAATGTCCTTGTACATGTCGCTCTGCAGCTCCTTCTGCCATTGACGCAGCTGGTCCTCCTGACCCACCCTGTGGCCCTCCTGGCGAGCTTCCTGTCAGGGACAGAAGGGTTAAAGTGGGTGCACATGTAAGACAGAAGGTTGTGGTGTGTGTGAGAAAGGTTGTGGTGTATGTGTGAGAGAGAAGGTTTGTTGTGGTTGTGTGTGTGTGATAGATTGTTGTGAGGGTTGCTAAACACCAGACCTCCACAGACATACATCTTTCCTTAAACGGTCTGCCTCTTCTTGCAAGCGATGATATTCACTGGGAGGAAGGGGAAAACCCCCCATTGTGAGAGGCCACGTACACGTGACCAGTGTTCTTGCCTGCTGTACTGGTCAAGCTTGTTCTTCTTCATGTCATCCTTTATCTTCCTGATAGCCAACTCCTTATCAGCTATTTCCTTCTCCAGCTTTCTCAAGTGCATACCGTCTTCCAACTTTCGCTCCCTCTCCTGAAGTGATCAAAAAGTGAGTGCATATCAATGAGAGAGCTTCACACACACACAAACACACACACGCAACACACACACACACACACACACACACACACACACACACACACACACACACACATACATGCACACACACATACACACACCACATCACTGCCTCTTGTCACAAACCTTTTCATTTGCCAGCTGCTTCTGCAGTTTCTGGATCTCCTGCTCCACTTGGCTCCTCTTCTGTGTCAGCAGCTGCTCCTTTCCCTTTAGTATGCTCACACGTGACACACACTGCTCAAACTTCTCCTGGGAGCGACCATCTATGTACCTACATAGCAACGTACACATCCAAATAAGAGCTCACCCAACAATTGAAATGTACACAGGTTGATAAATCCTTACTTGGCAATGTCTTGAGATAAGGACTTAACGGCTTTCTCTTCCTCCCCAAGACTCCTTATCTCCTCTGTACTGACAGCCATGGTTTCATCCCTCTCATCCATACTTTCCCTCTTCAACAGCTCACACTGCTCCACTTCACCCCTCAGGGGGGCCAGACGTTTCACTACATCCTGTGCCCAGTGATAGGTACAGTAACACCATGCCCCACCCACACCACACCCACACTCCACCCATACCACACACCTCAATTTCTTTTCTTAGTGTTTCATTCTGGGCAGTACAATCTCCTCTTTGGGCCACCATGGCTTGTCTCCTTTGGAGTCCATCTTGAAGCTTTAGCTGTAGGCAGGCACAAGTACATTGAACTAATCTGTAACAGCATCAATAAAAAGGGGTCTGTAACAGCATCAATAATATGCTACAACAGCCAAAGGGGTGTAAGGGGTGCACAGGATCAATGAAGGGGTGTACGGGATCAATAAATGAATACCTTTTTCTCTTTTAGCTCATGGACCAAGTTCTCCAGCTGTCGAATGTTACTTTGTACTGTTGAGATTTCCAGCCTTTTGCTGTCCATTCGATGGTTTAAATCCTTCCTACATACATAACACACGACCATGTGGTCATAACTTGTGTGAAGGTGTCAGCACCAAACCAACACACTGTGACCCTGATCAAGACCTCTTCCCAGAGTATACTGATACGAATCACAGTTTACTAACGTACGATTTCATCTGTGCCTCCTGCAGTTCCCTGTTCACAGTGATATGCGTGCGCAGAGGGTCCACACCAGCAAGCCTGCTGGACTCTGCGGCAATCTTCTGCTCCAGCTCCCGTATGTCCCTGCGCAGCTGTGAGGACCTTACAGCTTTCTGCTGCAGTGCCTGGATCTCCTCCAGTTCTGAGGTGAGCTGGACTTGACTGGAATCCAACTTTAGAAATTTAGACAAAAATCAAGTGACTCCAGCATCCCCACCCCCACCCCACACCCACACACCTTCTTCAGGTCATTCTCAAGTGCCTGTAACTTTCCACTCTGTTCAGTTGACAGCTTTTCCAACCCTGGAACGAGATCAGACTTCAACTTGGAGAGCTGGAATAGAACAGTAACCATGGGTCAGTGTATATGTAACCATGGGTCAGTGTGTACACCTAACCAAAGTGTTGTGATTAGTGAAGGGAGGGGGAGGGGCTTGGTCATGCCACATGCTGTAGGTGGACAACTTTCATGCTAGCCCCTCCCCCCCAGCCACAGCTCCTTCCACACCAGCCCTCCCCCAACCCAGTAGGTGTGGCACCTCATCTATCTTAGGTTGAAGCATCTGCAGCTGTGTCTGTCTCTCCTGCAGAGCCTGCAGCTTGCTCTCTAATTGGGGTAGAATACGAGGGATGCTTTCACTTAGACGAGCTGAGATCTGTTCAAGAAAGCAAGATTGTGAAGAGTTAAAAGCAAGGATGCAAAGGGTTAAAGTGTACACAAAACTAACATCTAACAAATCCAACATACTTAACAATACCATCATCCAGACTTATTAACAACACCATGCTTTAATAACATCCAGACGTATTAACAACCACTCACAGACTTGACAAGACCATCCACACCACTTTGGTCTGCAAACCCTCTTGTACACAGGGGACATTTCTTGGTGGTCTGAACCTTCTCCATGCACTTTTTGAAGAAAGGCTGTGACCCTTTTACAGCTGCAATGTCCCTACATGGATGCTGCAATGCATCACAGTGGACAGAGGCACAGCAGGTACTCACTCATGTGCTTTCTCTATCTCGTCATGAACCTGGGCCATCTTCTCTGTGTAGGAACCCTCACCACACACTTCAGACAGCTCCTCCTGGAGTACTGAATAGAACACCATCTGCAATCACTCCTCTACTCCTACACCATCCACCCACACTCTCCACCTGTACACCCACTCTCCACCTGTACACCCACTCTCCACCTGTACACCCACTCTCCACCTGTACACCCACACTCTCCACCTGTACACCCACTCTCCACCTGTACACCCACTCTCCACCTGTACACTCACTCTCCACCTGTACTCCCACACACACAATCCATCCCAAACACCCCCTTTTTTTCTTCTTCATACTACCCCCTTGTTACCATGATACAACAAACAAACCTTGCTGTCGGCTCTTCTGATCAGCCAGCTGTTTTCTGTCATAATAGAAGTACATGTGCAGAGGTAATAATCCTGCACACAAGAGCTATCTTGGTGTGTGCAGAGATATCCTGGTGTGTGCAGAGATATCCTGGTGTGTGCAGAGATATCCTGGTGTGTGCAGAGATATCCTGGTGTGTGCAGAGATATCCTGGTGTGTGCAGAGATATCCTGGTGTGTGCAGAGATATCCTGGTGTGTGCAGAGATATCCTAGTGTGTGCAGAGATATGCATGCACACAAGAGGTATCCTGGTGTGGGTAAACTAAAGCCAGCTCTTGACTTTCCACAAGTGAATGGAATTTATTTAAAAAATGTAGTGTCCAACTGTTGGGTAGATAACTGGCTTACACTGTGTTCTGATTCTGTGCCTGAAGACGGGAAAGCTGGTCTCGAACCTGCTGAAGTTTCTTTGCAGTGTTCTGGATTTCTCTCTTGTTATTGCTGTAAATAAGCCAATCAACATAATAGCACCATACCCCCACATCCACATCCCTCACTCCCTAATACCACCCTCCATACCCCACACCCTCACTACCTAATACCTCCCTCCATACCCCACACCCTCACTCCCTAATACCACCCTCCATACCCCACACCCTCACTACCTAATACCTCCCTCCATACCCCACACCCTCACTCCCTAATACCACCCTCCATACCCCACACCCTCACTCCCTAATACCACCCTCCATACCCCACACCCTCACTCCCTAATACCACCTTCCATACCCCACACCCTCACTCCCTAATACCACCCTCCATACCCCACGTCCCTCCATCCTAGGCACCACCTCAGTCACCTCTCCTTTGCAAGCAGCTGCTTCTCCAAGTCTTCCTCTGCAGACACACTTTCAAACAGGCCCGTTTCCATGGCAAGTAACCTGCAGATCAACAAGTTTAAATGCATAGACCAGTAATGGTATCAGATTGTTACAAAGCCGAAATATTGTGCTATAGCTTTGTAATGGAGGAAATGAAACATTATCTTAATTTGCTGAAGTATGCACACAAGCCTGTCTGAACAGCTGGACAGACATACCACACACACACACACACACACACACACACACACACACACACACACACACACACACACACACACACACACACACACACACACACACACACACATATATACACACACTTACACACATACACACAGACACAGACACACACACACACACACACACACACACACACACACACACACACACACACACACACACACACACACACACACACAAGCCCAAGTGCTTTAAATGCTCACTCATTCTGCAGCTGTTCCTCTTTAACCTTCTTGTCTCTTCTGAAGGCTTCCAGTGCCCCCCTAACACTAGCCTGCTGACTGATAGCACTGAGGTCCTTCTGTAGCCTCTGCATCTCATCGTCCACCTTCCTCTTCTCGTCACCCAATCCCTGCAGCTCCCTCTCCAGGGCTGCCACATCCACTACAGACTTCTGTTCCAATAAGTTCTCTTCCTGGGGAAAAAAAAAAATTCAAAGAACACAATTACTCTCTAACTTCCACCATCTTCCTCCTCCCATTTCTCTGCTCTTATCTTCCTCTTCCCTCCCTCCTTCCCTTACACATCTTCCTCTTCCCTCCCTCCTTCCCTTACACATCTTCCTCTTCCCTCCCTCCTTCCCTTAGACATCTTCCTCTTCCCTCCCTCCTTCCCTTACACATCTTCCTCTTCCCTCCCTCCTTCCCTTACACATCTTCCTCTTCCCTCCCTCCTTCCCTTACACATCTTCCTCTTCCCTCCCTCCTTCCCTTACACATCTTCCTCTTCCCTCCCTCCTTCCCTTACACATCTTCCTCTTCCCTCCCTCCTTCCTTACAAATCTTCCTCTTCCCTCCCTCCTTCCCTTACACATCTTCCTCTTCCCTCCCTCCTTCCCTTACACATCTTCCTCTTCCCTCCCTCCTTCCCTTACACATCTTCCTCTTCCCTCCCTCCTTCCTTACAAATCTTCCTCTTCCCTCCCTCCTTCCCTTACACATCTTCCTCTTCCCTCCCTCCCTCCCTTACACATCTTCCTCTTCCCTCCCTCCTTCCCTTACACATGTCCATGTCTTACCGCAGCTGCAAGGTCCTGTTCAATCCCCTCTAAGACATCTCCACCACTACCAATACTGGCAAGGTCTTGGGACAGGTCAGAAATCTTTTTCCTGTTTTCATCCAATGCTTTCTCCTTCAACTTTTTGGTCTGTTCCAGTCGGGCCTGGCTCTGCCTCAACTCATCTATTCTCTGCTGGAGCTCTCTCTCCTTCTGCGAGTATCTTTCCTAAAAGGTACACGCAGCAATAAGAGAGCTGTCTGCAATTGTGCAATAACTCCCAGAGCTGACTTCCTAGCACCACTGTAACCTTGCAACTACCAGCTGGTCCCATCATTTAGGTGAGGTGGTCTTACCATCATTTAGGTGAGGTGGTCTTACCATCATTTAGGTGAAGTGATCTTATCATCATTTAGATGAGGAGGTCTTACCATCATTAAGGTGAGGTGGTCTTACCATCATTAAGGTGAGGTGGTCTTACCATCATTTAGGTGAGGTGGTCTTACCATCATTTAGGTGAGGAGGTCTTACCATCATTTAGGTGAGGTGATCTTACCATCATTATGGTGAGGTGGTCTTACCATCATTAAGGTGAGGTGGTCTCTCACCTTGTCATTTCTTGCACCATCTTCTTTCTCGCGCTTGTGTTTGGCAAGAAGGCCAAGAAACTGCTGCACATCAGCTGGGGAGAAGGATCCGGTGGTAAACCTCTCTGCCCTCAACTGTCTAGCCAGAATCTGCATCCGCTTGTCACGTTGCTCAACCAGTGACCTGTAGTGCTAGAACAGTACACATATACACAGTGACCTGTAGTGCTAGAATAGTACACATATACACAGTGACCTGTAGTGCTAGAATAGTACACATATACACAGTGACCTGTAGTGCTAGAACAGTACACATATACACAGTGACCTGTAGTGCAAGAACAGTACACATATACACAGTGACCTGCCGTGAATAGTACTAACATTAACACACCCCTCCTTTTGCAGCTCATCTAATCAATACCTTCTCTTCACTCTCAAGTCGCCCTTGCTCTTGGAGGCAAGCATTCAGTTCAGACTTCATCTGCTGCTCCTCCCTCTGACCCTGTTGCCGTGACGTCTCAAGCTGGAAGGACAAAACGATGTGTGATGAGTACCTAGGTGTTAGTCTGATAGACAAAATGGACATACACAGCGGAGCTTCACATCCCACCTCTTCACGGCACTTCCCCCCCACTCACTTCATTCTCCCAACCCTCCCAACACACTCACATCCTTCATTCTTTCAGTGTCTTGATCAAGGCTTTCCCGATGGCTCTCATACTGCACCTTAAGCTCTTCATAATTTCCTTAGCAACAAGACATAAACACACACGTGAGTAAAAGGTGGGGGAAAAAGCATCATACACACACAATCCTTGTCCACCATTAGTAGCGGGCAAGACATACTAAGCAAAACAAAGCAAAAAAGATGGTCGAATGGTAAGTAGGGAGATTAAAGTTTCAGAGTTGAGATAACCCTAGCTTTCCGGACCACCCAAGTACCATCTTACAACGCGCGTATTTATAGCAGAAACAAATTGAACAGCAGTACTTGTGGGTTCACGTTAAAATGAATACAATTAATTGTTACAACAATGGTAATTTTAAAAACGTTTAAACTCCGATAAGTTACAGAACTAACCAATCACTTCAGAGCCTATCTTCTTTCTAAGGTCATTGGCACTCCTGTCCAACTCCTTCCTGGCACTCTCCAATTCAGCTGAACCATGGGAAGGGGAACAGTAACAAGGTGGGAAGGGCGTGTGGGGAGGGAGGCAATGGACCAGTAACATTCACTGATTGCATTTACCTAATTTCTTCCCAAGCGTTTCTACTTCAGAATAGAGTGTGTTAAGTTCCTGGAACCTTGCCTACAGCAGAGAAGACAAAATAATATTACATGGAAAAAAAAAAGGACAAAAGATGGTCAAATGGTAAGTAGGGAGAGTTGAATTGAGAAAGATTCAGAATTGAGATAACCCTAGCTTTCCGGACCACCCAACTACAATCTTACAACGTACACATTTATAGCTGTAACAAACGGAACAGCAGCACTTGTGGGTTTAAATCATGAATATCATTTACAATATAAATTGCTCAACACATCAAGGTGATTCCCTCAACTATCAAATCACCTCCACTGGTCTAAGCTCATTCTTGATCCTGGTTATTTCAGCAGTTGACGCGGCAACCTTCCGCTCACTCTCCCTTAACTTATCTTGGACCTGAGGCCAAAAACACAATCAAAAACGTTTCCATAGTAATACAACCACACCCACCTCGTCTGCTTTCTGCTTGCGCTGCTTGATGTACTGGAGCTCTGCGGTGTGCAGTTTACACTCCTGGAGCTGTAAGCACAGTGTGGCTATGTTTTGTGCATGTCCGGTGAGCTCGTCAAACCTGTTCTTCCCGCCTATCCTTGATGTCTTCGAGAGCCTTGGTGTACCTGGTCGAGGCAAATATCTCATCAAACTTGGTCTTGAGTTGCTTTGCTTCACTGAGAGGCCTGAATGGAGATGCAACATATGACTACAGTGGAAATCGTGATACTTGTCGTTAAATTTTTTTGGGTGTGTTTTAATGTTAGCTTGATTTTTTAACATTAACTGTATGCAGTATTGAAAATCTGACAACACAGTGTTGTTGACCAAACATTTGCAAACAAGTACCGGAAATACGTAAGTGTCACGTGACTAACACGTCTGTTTGTTTTTGTTTATAAGTGTCCCAGTCCAAAAAACGGATCTGTAGCATATTTCTCAGCTCTGAGGCAGCAGATCAACACTAAATTTGGTATATAAGAGAAAAACAAACCTGCCAAACGTTTGGCCGAGTCATATTTCAAACCCGGGAAATACTTTGTGTGTTTTCATGGGAGACACGTTTGTTTAGGTCGAAATTTGCACAGTGGGCATTATACGCGACAGTACATCGATTTGTATACCGAGGGATGGCTATTGAACCATAGACACCTATGTTTACAACGTAACAGTTAATTTTACCGTCAAAATTCTGCTTGCAAACGTTGAATCTTAAAAAACACGCCATTTTCGAGTGAATCTCATTACGTTATTGTAACAATTTCATAATATTAATTAAAGTTTCGATGGTGTGGCTGAAGACGGGAGCGGTTTCAATTGCGAAAACGGTTCTTCTAAGAACCAAACATCAACTAGCGAAAAAAAGCGGCGAGCAAGTAAAGAGGCAAGTCATGTGTGGGTACCTTTGAAGCGAAGAAAGGCTCCGAGGGGTAATCCCGAAGCTGCCGCTTCGAAGCGATAGTCGCGGTCAGCAAAGCAGGTTCCTCAAAAAGCAGGACGAATGCTACTATCGCAGAGAGTGCAGCCAAGGAATTGGAGTCCCTCGCTGTACACATGCCAAATGTCTCCCATAGTGATGCAAGAGCGTTTGCATTACGAATGTACTACATAGAGGTGTCCAACGAAATGTCTCCCACTGATGCCCAAACAAATGTGAGTCACATGTTCCAGAACTATCGGACGCATTTGGTATGTGTACAGCGAGGGACTCCAATTCTTTGGCTGCACTCTCTGCGATAGTAGCATACGTCCTTCTGCTCTTTGAGGAACTTGCTTCGCTGACCGACTACCGCTTCAAAGCGGTAGCTTCGGGATTACCCCTCCGAGCCTTCCTTCGCTTCAACGATGCCCAAGCATGATTTGCCTCTTTACTAGTTCGCCACTTTTGTACGCTGGTTGATGCTTGGTTCTCGTTCCCATCTTCAGCCATAATACAAAACCTTTAATTAATTGCCAATAACGTCATAATTGTAATGAGATTCACTCGAAAATGGCGTGTTTTCTAAGCTTCAAAGTTTGCAAGCAGAATTTTGACGGTAAAATTAACTGTTACGCTGTAAACATAGGTGTCTATGGTGCAATAACCATCCCTCGGTATAAAAATCGATGTACTGTCGTGTATAACGCCCACTGTGCAAAGCAGCATGCTAAACGCTTTTCGACCTAAACAAACGTGTCTCCCATGAAAACACACAAAGTATTTCCCGGGTTTGAAATATGACTCGGCCAAACGTTTGGCAGGTTTGTTTTTCTCTTATATACCAAATTTAGTGTTGATCTGCTGCCTCAGAGCTGAGAAATATGCTACAGATCCGTTTTTTGGACTGGGACACTTATAAACAAAAACAAACAGACGTGTTAGTCACGTGACACTTACTTATTTCCGGTACTTGTTTACAAATGTTTGGTCAACAACACTGTGTTGTCAGATTTTCAATACTGCATACAGTTAATGTTAAAAAATCAAGCTAACATTAAAACACACCCAAAAAATTTTAACGACAAGTATCACTGTACTACCCGGGTACCTAGAGATATCATCAAAATGGAGACAATTCTTCAAAATGATCCCTAGAAAACTCAAAGCCATCACCACACCCACCAGTAGGACAGACTGGCCACGCCCACCAGTTGTACTAACCCCACCAGTTGTACTAACTGACCACACCCACCAGTAGTACTAACTGACCACACTCACCAGTAGGATTCTTCCTGGTGACAGAAGATAACATTGTTCAGCACAGCCTTGGACACACCCAAGTGGTGTACCATCTGAGCCAAGAGGACAATATCACACAGCCACACACAACACACACACACACTTACCTCTCTGTCGACCTCCCCACATCTTGATGTCATTTTCACCTTCTGATACATGCAAAACGGCAAGGTGATCCATCTGACTACCTTCCACAAGAGATCATTACCTCTCCTCGGATTATCTTCTCCATCGAATTATCCAAAGTTTTTGTCTCTATTTTTTTATGCTGAAATAGCCAACAAAAAACATGTGCATTAATACACACTTAGGGGTAAGATGACATTATTACATTCACTTTCACTCACAAGGACAAACATACACACACCATAATACAATCTTGTTCTACTAAGCAAGTATGCACAGTCATACAGTACCAACACACAACCATTATATCACCCATATAGACCCTTTCATGTGATGTCTAATATAACAAGAAAATTAATTTAATGAAAATTCATATTACTTTACTTAATTCATATTCAATGTTGTCTACCATTGGTGCACAAGTTACTACAGAGTGGTATGGGCAATTTTACAAGTTTTGGGTCTCATAATTCTTTTATATTTTTACCATCGATGATATCAGTGCCCACTGTATAAAAATAAAACCAGGGTCATAATCGCTTCCTGTGAACATACAAAAGCTTTGCGTCGCCAATACTGTCCTATAGTAACTTGTGAACCAAGATGGCGGACAACATTGAATTTTAATTTCATTAAATCACACGATGAAAAGGGTCAATATGGACTGACATCACATGACTGGCCCTGCAGGATGTGTGACATCACATGACTGATGTGTGATAACACATGACTGGCCCTGCAGGATGTGTGTGTGTGTTATTGAACTTATTGTTTTACAAAGCTCAACTAAGTCGCTTTAAAATCACTACTGATTTTAAATGAGAAATTGATTGGAGGCAGAATCCCCATTTGTTGCACTAAAACTGCAAGACACATGCAGACCACTGCTCCTTTACTTACTAAATAAGCAGAAACACAAAAGGATTACATTTTGTAAACCGCTTTTCTTGTCCCTTGGTACTCTGAAAGGACGCATGCATGTAATCCCCCCCCCCCCCCAAAAAGAAAAACAACAGGTAATAGCATGCAAAGCTTATTTTTTAAAAGAACTTTTGAGGCGCACATGCACCCCATCCGCGCCCTTTTCCACCAGGTAGGCGTGGTCTTCAGAGACGCTAACCGCTAGTAAACAGTTGCCTACCTTCTGAGTGGACTGAAGGATACGATTACACACGACGATGTTACCAGCAACATCCTTGAAGCGCAGCTTCACGACTCCTTTCACCTCACGCTCACCAACAAGCTAATGTAAATATATAATTTAGGGGTGAGCGTTTTGAAGAGCTTGCAACATGCACACCTTTGGATCATGAACAAATGCCCCTTGCTTGCTGTTCGGAGGGAAGTCTCCGGTGGTAACGTATCTAAGGCATTCTATTATAGTCTACACAAAACAGAGACATGTAAAATGAAGAGCAAGCTGCAGCTATAGATTGCCCACATACGGTCTTTCCTGCTCCGTTCTGGCCTGTTATAAGTGTAAGTGGGATCTCAAATTTAATGACATTCTTCTCGTGGTCTGCACATCCGAAGCTGCGAATGCCTGACAGATGCAGTGTCAAATGTTGTAGCCCGGATATAATATGTCTTTGGAATGAACCCAACCTTGTATTAACAGCCTGTCAATGCTCGACATCGCCAATATGTATACCACGTGGGCTACTCCCGCTTTTTTTGTAATGGCACGTGCGAATAACCCATGGTTACCGCACCGCGAGACTGGGAGTACAACTACATGTACAGACTACAAGTACATGATGATGCAGCTGTAATTCTTCAAGCACAGTACATGGAGGAGCAATTTAACCGACCCATTGTTGCGAGAAGCCAGGTGGCCAAATTATGTATTTCACTTTCATCGCTTCATATTCCTTATCAGCACTGTTTTTAAAAAAGAAATGTTAACGGTTGTCAGAAAAATGTCAAGTTTCTGAATTAGTTTTTGGGCTGAACCTCCTCCCCCCAAGGCTTCCTAGCTAAAGAGTAGTCATTCGCATACCACAGCATAAAATTTTTGCACTGGGGGCAGTTGTGAAAATGTGGTATGATTAAGCTAAGCATGCATTGCACACAATTCATACATACAACACAATATAAAGTCATATATACATCTGCAATGGTAGCTTTTAAGTTTGAACACTTGGAAAGACAGGAAAAAAAATTTCAATAAATATCCCACAAACCCTGTGGAACAAGAAAATGACAAACAAAGGAAATATAGTGAGTGCAAATTTTCCCCTCCCCTCCCCCCCTCCATTGCTGTTATCTTGACGACCCAAGCTGCTGTTGCAGGATGTGCTGAAAATGTTTGGCACTAAGAGGGATGGAGCCAATGCTATCAAAGAGCACCTCTGAGCTGATGTCACATGCAAACTTTGAAAGGAAATGGCCAGCTTCAGCTATGGCCTCAAATTCCATAAGTTCCTTCTGACACAGCTTTACTACCAGAAATAAGCATTTGTTAACATCCCCATTCAGATGATCTGATCATCACCCCTACTCACACCTCCACTGTGCCACTCAACACCAGATCACACCTCTGCTATGCCACTCACACCACATACATTCCCATCTTAGCACAACCAACCCCACATCCAAACCCATCACATCAGACTCACCCAATGACCAATGATTAACTTACCAAGTGCAGTTCGGAAGAGGAACGAGTCCCCATCCCTACAGAACACATCCCACACTCGGCAGGATGTATCAAGAGGCAGTACTTTAGTGTACAGAGTAAATATCCTAAATACAAGGACAGTCAACCAGACCAGACACCAGTTGAGATACAGCTTACTTACCACTCAATCAGATAAAGCTCTGGACAGAACTGGAGCAAGCTGAAGTGGGCACTCAGCCTTGGGAGATTCTCTTGGAGCAACAAGGTATAAGTGTCAAAGTATGGTTTCATCTGGAAAGCCAGAAACAATATCACCATGACAACAAAACCTAAACCAGCTTAGCTCACCAGGGCGTAGTCTACTTTGAAGAATGCCAAGTAGGAGGGCCTGTTAAGAAGGTTGGCCAGGCAGATGAAGGCATCAGAAGCTTCTAAGTTGAGCATAAGTACAGCAGCAAGAAATGACATCCCCTGAACATAGCCAATGTCTGGTCTGTAACAGGCATACGCACCCAGTACATCGTGGAGGGTATCATAGAACGGACCTCCCTGCAACATGAGCAGAGAGTGGTATTAGGCAGGCAGCAGTGGTATTAGGCAGGCAGTGATATTAGGTAGGCAGTGGTATTAGGCAGGCAGTGGTATTAGGCAGGGAGTGGTATTAGGCAGGCAGTGGTACTAGGTAGGCAGTGGTATTAGGCAGGCAGTGGTATTAGGCAGGCAGTGGTATTAGGCAGGCAGTGGTATTAGGCAGGCAGTGGTATTAGGCAGGCAGTGGTATTAGGCAGGCAGTGGTATTAGGCAGGCAGTGGTATTAGGCAGGCAGTGGTATTAGGCAGGCAGTGGTATTAGGCAGGCAGTGGTATTAGGCAGGCAGTGGTATTAGGCAGGGAGTGGTATTAGGCAGGGAGTGGTATTAGGCAGGCAGTGGTATTAGGCAGGCAGTGGTATTAGGCAGGCAGTGGTATTAGGCAGGCAGTGGTATTAGGCAGAGGCAGGCAGTGGTATTAGGCAGGCAGTGGTATTAGGCAGGCAGTGGTATTAGGCAGGCAGTGGTACTAGGTAGGCAGTGGTATTAGGCAGGCAGTGGTATTAGGCAGGCAGTGGTACTAGGCAGGCAGTGGTATTAGGCAGGCAGTGGTATTAGGCAGGCAGTGGTATTAGGCAGGCAGTGGTATTAGGCAGGCAGTGGTATTAGGCAGGGAGTGGTATTAGGCAGGGAGTGGTATTAGGCAGGCAGTGGTATTAGGCAGGCAGTGGTATTAGGCAGGCAGTGGTATTAGGCAGAGGCAGGCAGTGGTATTAGGCAGGCAGTGGTATTAGGCAGGCAGTGGTATTAGGCAGGCAGTGGTATTAGGCAGGCAGTGGTATTAGGCAGGGAGTGGAGGCAGTGGTATTAGGCAGCATATAGGCATCATACCTCCTGGAAGAATCCCAAGTTGGGAAAGGTCCTTAGAGCATCCAGTCCAATGACTTCCAGACTGTGCTCTCTGTCAATACTCCTCTCTTCATCCAGGTTCACTAAGATAGGCGGGCCCAAGGCTACATTTCACCACACTGCCATCAATACACACCCCAGTCACAACGGGCACATCCTTCTGACTCTTCACATATCATATTCTCCTAGCCCTAGACCAGCTCAACCCTTACAAATGCTTGATATGACAAACACAATGCAAACAACGATAAGCAGACCTTGTTGCTACAAGCTGGCAACACAAGGGTCAAGTGGTTCTCAGCATTTGAGAACAAAGGGCCTCTATTAGATCTTGGAGGGTTAAAAATGGTTACCTAATCTATCACATAGTGACTAGTTTGATTTCAAAGTAGGATACAATAATCACACAAGTACATATGTACTGGTCCTATCCATCACTCCCATTACATCATCATCATCATTCACTCCATCACATCACCACCCCTTCACTCCATTTCATCACCACCCCTTCACTCATCTCATCACCACCCCTTTACTCCATTTCATCACCACCCCTTCACTCATCTCATCACCACCCCTTCACTCCATCTCATCACCACCCCTTCACTCATCTCACCACCACCCCTTCACTCCATCTCATCACCACCCCTTCACTCATCTCACCACCCCTTCACTCCATCTCATCACCATCCCTTCACTCCATCCCATCACCCCTTCACTCATCTCACCACCCCATCACTCATCTCATCACCACCCCTTCACTCATCTCATACACAGTGATATAGGGATACACAGTGACCTGCAGTGCTAGAACAGTGCACATATACACAGTGACCTGTAGTGCTAGAACAGTACACATATACACAGTGACCTGCCGTGAATGGTACCAACATTAACACACCCCTCCTTCTGCAGCTCATCTAATCAATATCTTCTCTTCACTCTCAAGTCGCCCTTGCTCTTGGAGGCAAGCATTCAGTTCAGACTTCATCTGCTGCTCCTCCCTCTGACCCTGTTGCCGTGACGTCTCAAGCTAGAAGGACAAAACGATGTGTAATGAGTACCTAGGTGTTAGTCTGATAGACAAAATGGACTTGCACAACAGAGCTTCACATCCCATCTCTTCACAGCACTTCCCCCCCCCCCCCCCCCACACCTCATTCTCCCAACTCTCCCAACACACTCACATCCTTCATTCTTTCAGTGTCTTGATCAAGGCTTTCCCGATGGCTCTCATACTGCACCTTAAGCTCTTCATAATTTCCTTACCAACAAGACATAAACACACACGTGAGTAAAAGGGGGAAAAAAGCATGCACATACACACACAATCCTTGTCCACCATTAGTAGCGGGCAAGACATACCAAACAAAACAAAGCAAAAAAGATGGTCGAATGGTAAGTAGGGAGAGTTGAATTGAGGTTTCATAGCTGAGATAACCCTAGCTTTCCGAACCACCCAAGTACAATCCTACAACGCGCGTATTTATAGCAGAAACAAATTGAACAGCAGTACTTGTGGGTTCACGTTAATGAATACAATTAATTGTTACAACAATGGTAATTTTTAAAATCCTACATGTATATAGTTACAGAACTAACCAATCACTACTGAGCCTATCTTCTTTCTAAGGTCATTGGCACTCCTGTCCTGGAGGGAGAGGCAATGGAAAGGTAACATGATGGGGAGGGCATGTGGGAAGGGAGAGGCCGGGGAACAGTAACATTGATTGATTGCATTTGCCTAGTTTCTTCCCAATCCTTGTCCCACCACAAGACATACTGACCAAGCAAAACAAGATAAAAAAAGATGGTCGAATGGTAAGTAGGGATATTGGAGAAGTTTCAGAATTGTGATAACCCTAGCTTTCCAGACCACCCAACTACAATCTTACAACGTGCGCATTTATAGCAGAAACAAACTGAACAGCAGTACTTGTAATGAATACAATTAATTGGTACAATAATGGGAGGCACTGGAACAGTTGCATTGATTGATTGCATTTACTTAATTTCTTCCCTAGCGTTTCTACTTCAGAATAGAGTGTGTTAAGTTCCTGGAACCTTGCCTACAGCAGAGAAGACAAAATAATATTACATGGAAAAAAAAAAAAAGGACAAAAGCTGATCGAATGGTAAGTAGGGAGAGTTGAATTGAGAAAATTCCATCACCATGATAACCCTAGCTTTCCAGACCACCCAACTACAATTTTACAACGTGCGCATTTATAGCAGTAACAAACGGAACAGCAGCACTTGTGGGTTTAAATTATGAAATCATTTACAATATAATTGCTCAACAATGATTCCCTCAACTATCAAATCACCTCCACTGGTCTACATGTAAGCTCATTCTTGATCCTGGTTATTTCAGCAGTTGACGCGGCAACCTTCCGCTCACTCTCCCTTAACTTATCTTGGACCTGAGGCCAAAAACACCATCAAAAACGTTTCCATAGTAATACCAACCACTCCCACCTCGTCTGCTTTCTGCTTGCGCTGCTTGATGTACTGGAGCTCTGCGGTGTGCAGTTTACACTCCTGGAGCTGTAAGCACAGTGTGGCTATGTTTTGTGCATGGCTGGTGAGCTCGTCAAACCTGTTCTTCCCGCCTATCCTTGATGTCTTCGAGAGCCTTGGTGTACCTGGTTGAGGCAAATATCTCATTAAACTTGGTCTTGAGTTGCTTTGCTTCACTGAGAGGCCTGAATGGAGATGCAACATATGACTACTAGCCACCTAGAGATTACAAACTATATCAAATGGATACGATTCTTCAAAATGATCCCTAGAAAACCCAAAACCGTCACCACACCCACCATTAGTACTGACTGGCCACACCCACCAGTTGTACTAACTAACTCCACCAGTAGTACTAACTGACCACACCCACCAGTAACTAACTGACCACACCCACCAGTAGGATTCTTCCTGGTGACAGAAGACAGTGTTCAGCACAGCCTTGGATACACCCAAGTGGTGTACCATCTGAGCCAAGAGGACAATATCACACACCACACAGCCACGCACAACACAAACTTACATGTACCTATCTGTCGACCTCCCCACATCTTGAAGTCATTTTCTATTCTGAAATAGCCAACAAAAAATGCATTAATACACACTTAGGGATAAGATGACATTATTACATTCACTTTCACTCACAAGCCAAACACACACACACCATACTACAATCTTGTTTAATAGCAGGCAAGTACACAGTCATACAGTACAAACACACAACTCGTATAGACCCTGTCATGCGACGTCAAATGAAACAGGAAAATTAATTTAATGAAAATTTATTACTTTACTTAATTCATATTCAATGTTGTCTGCCATTGGTGCACAAATTAGTACAGAATGGTATGGCCAATTTTACAGTTTTACAAGTTTTGGGTCTCATAGTACTTTTAATATTCTTACCATGAATAATGTCAGTGCCCACTGTAAAAAAAATAAAACCAAGCCCATAATCACTTACTGTGAATGTACAGTAATAACCAAAAGCTTTGCGTTGCCCATACTGTCCCATAGTAACTTGTGAACCAAGATGGTGGACAACATTGAATTTTAATTTCAATGAAGGTCATTAAATCACACGATGAAAAGGATCAATATGGAACTGACATCACATGACTGGCCCTGTGGGGTGTGTGTGTGTGTGTGTGTGTGTGTGTGTGTGTGTGTATGTGTTATTGAACTTAATATTTTACAAAGTTTTATATTTTAAAACTGACACAAAGCTCAACCAAGTCGCTTTAAAATCACTACTGATTTTAAAATCAGAAATTGGATGCAGAATCCCCATTTGTTGCACTAGAACTGCAAGACACAAGCAGACCAATGCTCCTTTAATTTTTAAACTAAATACCATAAGAAAATGTTCATATGCTTTCATTAGTAGTCAAGGAGCAGTACATTTTGTAAACCGCTTTTCTTGTCCCTTGGTACTCTGAAAGGACTCATGCATATAATCCCCCCCCCCCCCCCCCCCAAAAAAAAAACAGGTAATAGCAAAGCTTATCTTTTAAAAGAACTTTTGAGGCGCACACCCACCCCCTCCGCGCCCTTTTCCACCAAATAGGCGTGGTGTTCAGAGACGCTAACCGCTAGTAAACAGTCGCCTACCTTCTGAGTGGACTGAAGGATACGATTACACACGACGATGTTACCAGCAACATCCTTGAAGCGCAGCTTCACGACTCCTTTCACCTCACGCTCACCAACAAGCTAAACATATAATTTAGGGGTTGGTGTTGTGAAGGGCTTGCAACATGCACACCTTTGGATCATGAACAAATGCCCCTTGCTTGCTGTTCGGAGGGAAGTCTCCGGTGGTAACGTATCTAAGGCATTCTATTATAGTCTACACAAAACAGAGACATGTAAAATGAAAAGCAAGCTGCAGCTATAGATTGCCCACATACGGTCTTTCCTGCTCCGTTCTGGCCTGTTATAAGTGTAAGTGGGATCTCAAATTTAATGACATTCTTCTCGTGGTCTGCACATCCGAAGCTGCGAATGCCTGATAGATACAGTGTCAAATATTGTAGCCCGGATATAATATGTCTTTGGAATTGTATCAACAGCCTGTCAATGCTCGACATCGCCAATATTGTGCGAATATCCCATGGTTACCGTACCGCGCGTACAAAGTACATGATGATGCAGCTGTAATTCTTCACGCACAGTACATGGAGGAGCAATTTAACCGACCCATTGTTGCAAGAAGCCAGGTGGCCAAATTAATAATTTCACTTTCATCACTTCATATTCATATAAAAGAAATGTTAACTAATAACAGTTGTGAGAAAAATGTCAAGTTTCTGAATCGGTTTCTGGGCTGAACCCCCTCCCCCCAAGGCTTCCTAGCTAAGTTTCACGGATTCCCGATAAGACGTCGGGTGTGCGACGGCGGTAAAAAAAAAAAAAAAAAAGTGAATATAATTCTGCGGCGGGCTGATAACAAACTCATTTCCGAGTTTCCCCTATGCAGAGGGGTGTATCCAGTTCTCGAACAGGCAGCATTCTGATCGTTGAGTACACTGAAACGGACATTATAGCAGTCAAATAGCTGACAAACATGGATTGTTACAATTTGAACGGGGTCTATAAAGAGATCTGATCTGAGACGTCGTCTTCACGACAGTCGATCGCCATTAAGCGATCTAACAAATATCCGAACATTTCCTCCCATTGGCATTTTACTATACGCCGAGGAAATACAACGTCTCTTCCATTGGCACAAACCGCTACACAACTTTTAAAGTACATGTGCAACTTCCAGTCACGTGCTCAACGGCTTTGAATTTAATTTTTATTTTGGTCGGCGGAGTCCGTGAAACGAACAAATCGTCATGGCCTAAAGGGTAGTCATTCGCATACCACAGCATAAAATTTTTGCACTGGGGGCAGTTGTAAATAATGTGGTATGATTAAGCTAAGCATGCATTGCACACAATTCATACATACAACACAATATAAGGTCATAAATACATCTGCAATGGTAGCTTTTAAGTTTGAACACTTGGAAAGACAGAAAAAAAAATTCAATAAATATCCCACAAACCCTGTGGAACAAGAAAATGACAAACAAAGGAAATATAGTGAGTGCAAATTTTCCCCTCCCCTCCCCCCTCCATTGCTGTTATCTTGACGACCCAAGCTGCTGTTGCAGGATGTGCTGAAAATGTTTGGCACTAAGAGGGATGGAGCCAATGCTATCAAAGAGCACCTCTGAGCTGATGTCACATGCAAACTTTGAAAGGAAATGGCCAGCTTCAGCTATGGCCTCAAATTCCATAAGTTCCTTCTGACACAGCTTTAGAATTCCTACCAGAAATAAGCATTTGTTAACATCCCCATTCAGATCACACCTCTACTCACACCTCCACTGTACCACTCAATACCAGATCACACCTCCACTATGCCACTCAACACCAGATCACACCTCCACTGTGCCACTCAACACCACATACATTCCCATCTTAGCACAACCACACCCACATCCAAACCCATCACATCAGACTCACCCAATGACCAATGATTAACTTACCAAGTGCAGTTCGGAAGAGGAACGAGTCCCCATCCCTACAGAACACATCCCACACTCGGCAGGATGTATCAAGAGGCAGTACTTTAGTGTACAGAGTAAATATCCTAAATACAAGGACAGTCAACCAGACCAGACACCAGTTGAGATACAGCTTACTTACCACTCAATCAGATAAAGCTCTGGACAGAACTGGAGCAAGCTGAAGTGGGCACTCAGCCTCGGGAGATTCTCTTGGAGCAACAAGGTATAAGTGTCAAAGTATGGTTTCATCTGGAAAGCCAGAAACAATATCACCATGACAACAAAACATAAACCGGCTTAGCTCACCAGGGCGTGGTCTACTTTGAAGAATGCCAAGTAGGAGGGCCTGTTGAGGAGGTTGGCCAGGCAGATGAAGGCATCAGAAGCTTCTAAGTTGAGCAGAAGTACAGCAGCGAGAAATGACATCCCCTGAACATAGCCAACGTCTGGTCTGTAACAGGCATACGCACCCAGCACATCGTGGAGGGTATCATAGAACGGACCTCCCTGCAACATGAGCAGAAAGTGGTATTAGGCAGAGGCAGGCAGTGGTATTAGGCAGAGGCAGGCAGTGGTATTAGGCAGAGGCAGGGAGTGGTATTAGGTAGGCAGTGGTACTAGGCAGGCAGTGGTATTAGGTAGGCAGTGGTACTAGGCAGGCAGTGGTACTAGGCAGGCAGTGGTATTAGGCAGGCAGTGGTACTAGGCAGGCAGTGGTATTAGGCAGGGAGTGGTATTAGGCAGGCAGTGGTATTAGGCAGGCAGTGGTATTAGGCAGGGAGTGGTATTAGGCAGGCAGTGGTATTAGGCAGGCAGTGGTATTAGGCAGGGAGTGGTATTAGGCAGGCAGTGGTATTAGGCAGGGAGTGGTATTAGGCAGGGAGTGGTATTAGGCAGGGAGTGGTATTAGGCAGGGAGTGGCATTAGGCAGGCAGTGGTATTAGGCAGGCAGTTGTACTAGGCAGGCAGTGGTATTAGGCAGGGAGTAGTATTAGGCAGGCAGTGGTATTAGGCAGGCAGTGGTATTAGGCAGGGAGTGGAGGCAGTGGTATTAGGCAGCATATAGGCATCATACCTCCTGGAAGAATCCCAAGTTGGGAAAGGTCCTTAGAGCATCCAGTCCAATGACTTCCAGACTGTGCTCTCTGTCAATACCCCTCTCTTCATCCAGGTTCACTAAGATAGGCGGGCCCAAGGCTACATTTCACCACACTGCCATCAATACACATCCCAGTCACAACAGGCACATCCTTCTGACTCTTCACATATCATATTCTCCTAGCCCTAGACCAGCTCAACTCTTACAAATGCTCGATATGACAAACACAATGCAAACAACGATAAGCAGACCTTGTTGCTACAAGCTGGCAACATAAGGGTCAAGTGGTTCTCAGCATTTGAGAACAAAGGGCCTCTATTAGATCTTGGAGGGTTAAAAATGGTTACCTAATCTATTACATAGTGACTCATCAAATCAGGAATTTTTCCAAGAACTAGTTTGATATCAAAGTACAATACAATAATCACACAAGTACATATGTACTGGTCCTATCCATCACTCCCATCCCATCATCATCCCTTCACTCCATCTCATCACCACCCCTTCACTCCATTTCATCACCACCCCGTCACTCATCTCATCACCACCCTTCACTCATCTCATCACCACCCCTTCACTCCATTTCATCACCACCCCGTCACTCATCTCATCACCACCCCGTCACTCATCTCATCACCACCCCTTCACTCCCATTACATCATTCCTTCATCATATCACATACCCCCTGCCTTTTCAAACTCTGCCATCTTTGTCTTGCTCCTGGACAAGAAGATCTGGTAGAGCTCTGCAGAGGTCAAAGGTCAACTGCATGTACAGAAGAGAACACAGACAGCTCTAACCATGGGTGATATTTAGATCATTGCCTATAGCCTTCATCCACACCTTCCCCCTCACTCCAGGGGGCAGTCCCTTCCACCATAGCTCCTGAACATTTCTCCTAGCATGCCTGCAGACAAGAGGATACAACATCATCAAACCCCCCCCTGGGGAGTGACGGCTGGTGTCATAAGACCCTGGCAGGACTGGCCAGCGCCTCGAGAGCTATGGCTGTGTTTACAGAGACTAGCTTACATTTAGGGGACCCCAAATGCACAGCCACACTTCTCACCTTCGACCATTTCAACTATTATAGTATGTGCTCTGCAAAGACACGGGGGGGGGGGGGGGGGGGGGGGGGGGGGGGAAGCAACCACCCCAAATGGACTGGGGACTAGGTGTTAGGTAGGCTCACATTCTTTCCCAGTTGGCCAGTATGCTGTTCCACTCAACAAGGGAAGCAGCCACTTGTTTGTCCTTCTCCCTCCTGTCCACCTCTTTCTTCAGTTCATCCTTGGCCTTCTGAACTTCTGCACATGACAAAAAATGGCCACATCACTCTCACAGCTACACCATACAAAGATGGCCACATCACTCTCACAGCTACACCATACAAAGATGGCCACATCACTCTCACAGCTACACCACACAAAGATGGCCACATCACTCTCACAGCTACACCATACAGATGGCCACATCACTCTCACAGCTACACCATACAGATGGCCACATTACTCTCACAGCTACACCATACAAAGATGGCCACATCACTCTCACAGCTACACCATACAAAGATGGCTACATCACTCTCACAGCTACACCATACAAAGATGGCCACATCACTCTCACAGCTACACCATACAAAGATGGCCACATCACTCTCACAGCTACACCGTACAAAGATGGCCACATCACTCTCACAGCTACACCATACAAAGATGACCACATCACTCTCACAGCTACACCATACAGATGGCCACATCACTCTCACAGCTACACCATACAGATGGCCACATCACTCTCACAGCTACACCATACAGATGGCCACATTACTCTCACAGCTACACCATACAAAGATGGCCACATCACTCTCACAGCTACACCATACAAAGATGGCCACATCACTCTCACAGCTACACCATACAAAGATGGCCACATCACTCTCACAGCTACACCATACAAAGATGGCCACATCACTCTCACAGCTACACCATACAAAGATGGCCACATCACTCTCACAGCTACACCATACAAAGATGACCACATCACTCTCACAGCTACACCATACAAAGATGACCACATCACTCTCACAGCTACACCATACAAAGATGGCCACATCCCTCTCACAGCTACACCATACAAAGATGGCCACATCACTCTCACAGCTACACCATACAAAGTTGACCACATCACTCTCACAGCTACACCATACAAAGATGGCCACATCACTCTCACAGCTACACCATACAAAGATGACCACATCACTCTCACAGCTACACCATACAAAGATGACCACATCACTCTCACAGCTACACCATACAAAGATGGCCACATCACTCTCACAGCTACACCATACAAAGATGACCACATCACTCTCACAGCTACACCATACAAAGATGGCCACATCACTCTCACAGCTACACCATACAAAGATGGCCACATCACTCTCACAGCTACACCACACAAAGATGGCCACATCACTCTCACAGCTACACCATACAGATGGCCACATCACTCTCACAGCTACACCATACAAAGATGGCCACATCACTCTCACAGCTACACCATACAGATGGCCACATTACTCTCACAGCTACACCATACAAAGATGGCCACATCACTCTCACAGCTACACCATACAAAGATGGCCACATCACTCTCACAGCTACACCACACAAAGATGGCCACATCACTCTCACAGCTACACCACACAAAGATGGCTACATCCCTCTCACAGCTACACCATACAAAGATGGCTACATCCCTCTCACAGCTACACCATACAAAGATGGCCACATCACTCTCACAGCTACACCATACAAAGATGGCCACATCCCTCTCACAGCTACACCATACAAAGATGGCCACATCACTCTCACAGCTACACCATACAAAGATGGCCACATCACTCTCACAGCTACACCATACAAAGATGGCCACATCACTCTCACAGCTACACCACACAAAGATGGCCACATCCCTCTCACAGCTACACCATACAAAGATGGCCACATCACTCTCACAGCTACACCATACAAAGATGGCCACATCACTCTCACAGCTACACCATACAAAGATGGCCACATCACTCTCACAGCTACACCATACAAAGATGGCTACATCCCTCTCACAGCTAACACCACCCATACACACATCATCGGCATACAGCTCCTCTACCAATGCCTCCTCCCCTCACCTTTCCTCCTGGCAGCAGCCACGATTTCTTTGTACATCTTTTGATGTCTCTTGTCCTCCTCAGGTGACTTTGCAGGAAGCTCTCTGTGTGAGTGCATTCATTAATGAGGTTCTTGTACACAAACTATGCATGACACAGAATCATCATTTGAATACGATTATGAAGGCCTATGCTATCAAAGTTGCCATGGTACAGCCAAGCAAAACAGGTGATGGCTTCAGAAGAAATACCTCCAGTCCCCTCCCCCTCCCACTTCCTCCTCTTCCCCCTTTCTGTCTGCCTGTCTGTCTGGATGGCTACAAACAATATTTCCTACTTGCCCCCCCCCCCCCCCCCCCCACTCATCCATCAATCCACCCCCACCTTCACTCCTCCATTACCCTAACCCTGTGTGCACCCACCTTGGTCGGCCTTGCAAGATCAGTCCAGTGGTGGAGCTAGCTGCTACCATGCTCTGTGTGGCTACATCTGTGGACCCAGTGAAGTTCAGCTGTGACTTTTTCCTAATGTGGAGGGAGCAGGTGTTATGTGCAGGGTGACTCAACACACACCAATGTGGAGGGAGCAGGTGGTATGTGCAGGGTGACTCCACACACACCAATGTGGAAGGAGCAGGTGTTATGTGCAGGGTGAAGGGGATGACTCCACACACACCAATAGGGAACATATCCATTACACTATAGAACCAGCTGCAAATCATTCAGTTACATAAATACTGTCACAGACGATTGAGTGCAGAATTAACCCACAAAGGGTGTGTGTATGAGTGGGCAGAAATGTGTACGCGTGATACAGCAGCAGAAGGCAGGACACCTGAAGCATCATCCTAACGTCTGCTGAAGTGTGGTGGGGAGGAGGGGTGTAGAATGAAGCTCTGCCTGCTTGGACATCTAATTCCCTACCCCAAATCTAAGTTACAGACTGGAGGGCCAATTAGGGACATTGGGACAGAACGTACGAGTGCTTTCCAAACACCAAAGAGGATGTTGAAGGAGAGTTGCGCTTCATTTGGGATTGTTGGTGTGGGGGCGAGGCACTCCTCTGCTGCCTCACTGTCCGAGACGGGAGCCCCAAGCTTCCATTCGGAGTGCTTGGGGCACTCTCTGCAAAGCGGCCCCCCTTGGACTCCATACCATTTGACGACGCGTGGGAAGTCGTTTCGTGTTGAACGGACAGGCGCCTCCCATTAGTTTCATTATCTGAAAAGGGCGGTGAGGGAGAAAGAGGTCATCAGCACAGCCGCCCCCGACGCGTCTACAATCCATTAACCGCTTCACCTTCACAAGCGTATACCATTGCTCCTCCCACCCAAGCACTAGACACAAACACACGAAGACATAAAGGATTTCATACCAGTATTCTCTGAAGCCATGCCAGGCACTGCAGACGTGTGATAAGCTTGGTGTCCACCCCCACCGTTACCATTTGAGATTATATCCTCGTCGATTATTACCATCCCGTTTTTTGTAACGTGAGGGATGCACTCCAAGTCTATGCTACCAGTATTCGACACGCCCGAGTCCGTTTCATTGGTCAAAGAAGTGTACGACTTCAAGTCCTCAGCATCACTTTCCGGACAGCTGGTCTCCGCGCTGCCATTTCTTTTGTGCTGGTACACAGATTCTTCGCCACTCTCAGACATTCGTCTTATTAAATTCTGTAGCGTGACTCTGACGCTATCATACAACCAACGCTTTTGTTAGCTTAACATATCATTGTACAACAAGTCAAACATGGCTGCAGCTTATCTCGTAATACGTATAACATATATGGGCTTGAAATATAGAGGGAGCAGCGGGATAATTAGAATAAATGATCATTGGTCCAACGTTTCGGGCAGATGTGACCAGTTGACTGGTGCCCTTCCGTGGTGAATGAGATACTGATTTGCTTGGGAGAAGTGCTTACATCCAAAGAAACCCCGATAAGCGGAAAGAGGAGAAGGGTGAACTGTCTTGAGAACAAGGTGCTTAGCCTGTATTGATAGAAAAGGCTGGTAAATATAGTGAGCATTATATAGACGTGCACACCTCATTTATAAAAGAAGCTTTTTTCTGAGCATCTGCCCCCCACAGTAGAAACACAACATTAGAAATGTGGTCATTGATCCAGTGAATCACGGCATCTGTTAGTTTTTCCCATCCCTGAGGGTAAATACTAGGTTTTCCATACATTCAGAACATGTATAATGGCTTACTTTGCCGCTGTGTGATTTAGGTTCCTTTTCTCTGACAGTGAGACAGGCATTAAGCAACAACACACCTGCACCAATTGAAAGAGAACACACTATATACTGTACTATATACTGTACCTGATTCTTCAGGCAAATGAACTGTCTCAATGCCAACTTCAGAGTTATGTTATATTTACTACATCCACTGTCACCCACCCTCCCTCACTGGTGATGCCCTCCCTCACTGGTGATGCCCTCCCTCACTGGTGATGCCCTCCCTCACTGGTGATGCCCTCCCTCACTGGTGATGCCCTCCCTCACTGGTGATGCCCTCCCTCACTGGTGATGCCCTCCCTCACTGGTGATGCCCTCCCTCACTGATTACATACCCTCCCTCACCGATTACACACCCTCCCTTACTGATCAATTACAAACCCTCCCTTACTGATTACACACCCTCCCTTACTGATTACACACCCTCCTCACTGATTACACACCCTCCTCACTGATTACACACCCTCCCTTACTGATTACACACCCTCCCTCATTGCACCCTCCTCACTGATTACACACCCTCCCACACTGATTACTTCCCTCTCAAGGCAAAAGTGCATGTGCATGTGTTAATTCTTAATGCCCACCCACTCATGCATTACTCCAAACTTCCATGCTGATGAAATCGGCACACAGGTCCCTTCCAAACTCTCTATACCTACCCTGCTTGGCCCAGCCGATAAGGCAGCCGTGACTAGGGGCCTTGAAGCCTTCAATGTCGTCTGCCAACTCTTTGTATATGTTCAGAAGGCTTAGCATACATGTGTGTCAGACTACAATCACAACATGCTCCTCCACATTGGCGTTACCTTGGTTACCTTGGAGGTGCTGCCACACCAGGGAGCACACTGAAGCACAGTCCTGTACAGGAAGGAAGGCGAATGAAAAATAATACTCTAAATAATGACCACCAAGACATTCAGACTGTCAAGAGGAGCCACCCCAACACACACTCTGATGATGTTAACAAACTGTGTTTCATCTTTTCATCTAGGAAAAGGGGTGGTGGGCAAAATTTCAGTTGATTCCTTTTCAGAGGGGTGATTTTAATTCTATAAGGCAATTCGAAGGCATGTTAACCAACTGAGATTGACCAATGATTGTAATGTTGATTGTTCCCAATTATAAGTACACTTGCCACCAATAGTCAAACTTAACTGCATCTAATAGAAACCTTTTCTCAAAAACTCATCTCTAAAAGTGATTCAAGTTTGTCTAAATAGCAACAGCCTCCAGATGAACTGTCAGATAGTAGCCTTGGTACAATACTTGAGACAAGGTAGGGAGATAGTAGCCTTGGTACAATACTTGAGACAAGGTAGGGAGATAGTAGCCTTGGTACAATACTTGATACATGGAATAGACAAGGTAGGGACAAATTAAGTGTTTATCAGTTGTGTGTGTTTTAATTTTGATGCATTGAAGAAAGGTTACTCCAAAATTGCCAACTAATTTACTACTTTGACACGTGCCACATTCTAACCAATTCATTACATCATTAGCCCACCAAACCATCTCTCTCCCCCCCCCCCCCCCCCCCCCCCCAAATGCAGTCTGACCATGTGCCTGTTTGGGTCCATGGTAAGGGTCCTGACCAAGAATCACTACCTTCACCTGCCACAGGATACAAGATGTTAGACAGAACTCACACACATACACACACCTCTTCGATAGGACACATGGCTGTCCAGGTGAATACATCTTTTGCTGCAGTGGGAAAGACAAGTGTACACGTGTTTTAACAAACATTGATTTTAATTGCTCAGCTTCTCTTTCATTGGCCACTCCCCCTCCTCTCACGTGAACTCAATGAAGGGGACATTTTAATATCGTAGCCCAGTTTCCACAGCTTACAGCCAATTAGATATCATCTCCAGGGCAAAATCGTTTAAAAGAAGTGTCAATATGGATCATCTTTATACACTGCATGATTTTGATAAACAAGACCATTATATCAAACTATGGCTCAACTGTAAACTGAATAGCCTGCTTAATATGATGCCAATATGATCAATGTTGTTGTGGTAATACAGAGATGTACTGGACACATGTATCCTTATTTAATAAGGACCACAACAACATAAGTTATCGACCACGAACACAACTGAACAAGAAATCTAAAACACTTGGTTTTCCCTGAAGGTGAGTTGTCCCAGCTGTATACTCTAAACAAGGCTGTTTCAAGCTGAACATTAGGTTGCTAATTAGAACACATTCGAACATTACAGTATTTTGGTGTTTGGGATCCTAAAGGAGCTAATTATTTTGTGGTTTATGTTACGAGCCTCTTTTTGCCACTACAAATTCAATATACACAACCATTATAATTTTGAGCTGTTCCACAACCAATTTACAAAGAATAGTAAGCACAGTCAAAGTAAGTTCTTCTTTGCCCTATAATTGCCACGCATGTGACTACTGAAGGCACGCCTTTTATTGTCTTCATTAAGTGCTCAAGCGGCAACCATTTTTTCTCGAAACACCCCAGGCAGATGGTTTTAAAATGTACGCCTACTCAAAGAGCAATCATTGTACATCACCTTTGCGTTTAGCACATGCTGGGGCTTATTTTCTGGTGAAAAAACAACATGGTTAGACGGGACCATGTAACTAATGAATAATGCACGTCACCACACCCATTTCATACACAACGACAATGGGAAATACGTAATTTCATGTCCAGAAGTCCTGTCAGAGAGTATGTGGTCATAACTGAACTGTTTAAGATATACAAGGGTGGAAAACAGGAGTCTCAAACATAATACACCTGTGCTGCTTTTTCAATGGAGTTCTTGACATGCTTTGCAGTAGACATACGCAATGACACTGTTTGATTTCCCTAAAAGTTTCTGCAGAACTTGCAGATGCAAAGTACAAGAAGCAGCAGTAAAGAAAGTTGCATACATGCTACGATTGCTACAGTTCGGCCTTTAACAACTAGTCTTCCAGACTTGCGTTCATCACGAATATAGGTGAATGCGTGTACAATGGACTGTTTATCACGAGCGAATAGATGTTTTTTGTGCAAAGGTGTCGATTTCAGCCCCTCGTACTTTCTTTCAGATTCCATGCTTATCCTGTGTGACGTCACGTACAAATGGAGGTGCGGCACGTATGTAAATTTATAATATGGTTCACTGTTGCATTAAGTTTGACACTAAACCTCGCCTGAACCATCGCTGTAATGGTACTGCGAAAAGTCAGCGTTTGTTTGGACACCATTTTCCCACTAGTAATTAAAATTTGGCATTAAAAGCATTTTTGGTGTTGGAGTTATGATACGTTTTACCCCTGGGACCTACCAGGCCTAGGATACAGCAAACGGAGTGAATCTATAATATCAAAATTGCAATATATGTACAGGATGGGGCAATAGGTATATATGGTCGCGGAAATATAACGTTTTCAAAAACACCTTAGAAGTCATCATTAAAAACGGTACCGAGTTCATAAGTGCCACATCTTTACTACAATCCTATGCATACGTGGATTAGGGCCGGCACACACGACGCCGGTAATTAATCGCTTGCGGCTTCGGCGAGCGACGGTGATTTGTCCCTTGGAAAGTAGAGCATTTGTCTGCAATGCATGTACTTCAAGCCAAGGCGACGACTTCGCTCGCCAAAACTGCCGTCTGTAGATTACGGACAAAATACGGGAATTGCTAGCGATATCGCCTCGTGTGCCGCATTTGCACCCCGGTATTAATAATGTACATGTAATTTGAATTGTGCATTGTTTTTATTATTACATATATGTATCCTATCACAGAACAGAGAACAGACCTAATTCCTGACATTATACACATGTACCGGTATTAAAGTGTGGCAGTGGAATTGTCTTCATGCAGCCACTCTAAACGTACAAACAGATTTTGAACCATGCTCATGGGTGCAATGTTTTCAATGCACCCTAATCCCCCTCTCTGTGCAGGGTATGAAGGCAATACATCATATTACCTGGCGGATATACGGTGTGCCGCATCCTTTCGTCAGCGACGAAACTGACAAGCTGCCACCAGACTTTATCATACGCGAATGCTACATGAAAATAGCCGTACCTCTTCCATATAGGCTTTCTTAAACTCCGGAAGCAATGCCGCTGCCCAAGTAGATCCCAAGGAGTCTGCATTGAGCTTCTTGCATAGAAGCTTACATTCCGCCTCTAGCTTGTTCCTTTCCATGCGAAGTTGCTGTTCGGGCGTTATCTCTCTGTCTTCTGAACGAAGATCTGCTCTTGCTGCACAGGGCGAGTCCGGATGGGCATCGTCGCTTGCCCTGTGATTAATGATCAAACATTTCCCACCGTATATTATTATTGGAAATTCTTCTGGACGCAACTAAACCTTTTCCTGCTGTTCACACCTCTGGGCGACTCTTGCGATTGGAAGTAACGCGTAATGCAAGCAGCATCTGCTTTCACCACTTTTCGCAGCGGCATGGTCGCAGTCGGAAATTAAGCCCCCCTCCGTCGTTTTTAATGGTAAGGCTGGGGACGAGAGCGCTCTTGCGCGTTAATCAGAATTTGTTTGGATGGCGGAGCCGCCTACAGTTAGTGGAGTCTCTCCACGCGAAGGCCTTCCGGGCACCAAGGTCACCATCAGAGGAGAATACCTTGGAAAAAGCAAGGGCGACGTTGTAGGTAAGCAAAGCGGCGGCTGTTTGGAACTAGTAAACTGCCTTTCTCCATTCCAACGAAGATATTACTATAGGCGGTGTCAGCTGCCTGTCATCACTTGAATATATTTCTGCGAAGAAGCTCGTGTGCTTATCAGGAGTTGCTGTTGGAAAATGCGAAATTATTGTGAATACAGCTTCAGGGGGGGAGGGAACATGTACAGTCAAGTTTACTGGCCTAGTGCCTGAGCGACCTCCCCTGTTAGGTGAGTGTCCGTGTGATCATGCCTGGGTGCCTGTACCTAGTGCAATATCACCCCTTCCCTGGGTAGTCTTCAGTCCCTTCCCTTTTGGTAGGATCTGTGGTCTTAGACAAGGATTATAATTATTGTTTAGTTGAACTTCTAAAAATAACACCAGCATCACACCACTCCCACCTGTTCACCACTCACCACACCACTCTCACATGCTCACCACACCACTCCCACACCACCTGACCTCAACAGACCCAGAAGTGGAGTCAGATGAATGGAAGGAGGAAGCCTTTGCTCCTCTTCCCTTTATGAAACAGGAGGCCAAGGCCGCACAGATTCCCATCTATGCTCGTAAGGTTACCGATCCCCTTGGTGCCTCGGAGAAGACAAGTCGCAAGGGAGGGCTACCACCTGATCAGCTGACTGCCCTATTCCCCAATGGAGGTTGGTGTGTTATAAAGCTTGTGCCTTTAGTGTGTGGGAGGGTGGGGGGGGGAGTCGGTTATCTTGGGCTTTTGGTGGCTGATCTTGGGGTGAGGTTGGGGGTGTGGCCTCATCGGGCATAAAATATGCATATGCATATATGTACTCATCCAGATACATGTGTATATGCATTGCCACACACCAAGATGTAGATCACACTAACACAACACACACACACACACACACACATAACACACACACACAACACATAGACGCGTACACAACTAGCAATAACATCTCCCCTCCATATCACAGGGAGCAGTAACATCCAGGCCTCAGACTTCAATCCCATATGGTATCTCATTGAGGTACACAGGAACACAAGCTTTGCCAATGTGAAGAGTGGCCTCAGGCACTTGCACAACGAGGTGGAGCTGACGGAGCAGGCCCCTGTGGAGTTTATCAGGAACAACTTGGATGCCTTCCTTCAGTGTTTTGACAGCTTGGCTAATATCCTTTGATATGTGGGGTGAAAGGAGGGACCTAGGATAGTAGGGAGGGTGTGGGAGGGACATTAGATAATCATGTCTCCTTTGTTTTTACTGGTCTTGACCTCAGAGCAGCTGTTCATGCAGGTCTGATACAAGATGAAAGCAAATCTGTGGGCGGGTCCATCACTGATGCTGCTGAGCAGTGCCTTACCTGTAAGCAAACTGTGTGTGTGTATGTGTGTGTGTGTGTGTGTGTGTGTGTGTGTGTGTGTGTGTGTGTGTAGTGAGTGTGTAGTGTGTGTGTGTGCGTGTGTAGTGAGTGTGTAGTGTGTGTGTGTAGTGAGTATGTAGTGTGTGTGTAGTGAGTGTGTGTAGTGTAGTGAGTGTGTAGTGTGTGTATGTGTGTGTAGTGTGGTGTGTAAAATGTGTGTTAAATGTGTTGTTGATGTCCCAGTAGATATTATTTCTGGGTGTGTGCACCTTATTTTTGTAGTGTGTGGTTGATCTAGTGTATGGTTGCATGGCGGCAAAGGCACCTCGTCCACAAATCAGACTGGGGACTGGCCAGATAAAAAAAATTATTCGACACATTAATTTCAATGAAGATAGTTCGGATGGCACCCAGGGTGTAATTTGACACTGGATTCGTTCCCTGGGTGGAAAAGTTGTATGCCTATCGTGCTTCTCGCGACCCTAAACCCTAAAACCCTAATCTTTCCCTACGCTTACATGCCAAAGGCACGCTATGATAGTGTATGGTTGATTGAGCTAGTGTATGGTTGATGTTTGGTTGATTTTGGGCTGTTCTATCTCTTACCGAAGCCTGCAAGAAATTTGCAGATAAGATGTTTGCCGATGTTCTCACATACAAAGCTCGGGCTGATGCAATGCGTAATGCCCTCACAATACTCCAACGGTACCGTTTTCTCTTCAGCCTTCCAAGGACTATCGAAGTGAACATTCAAAAGGTATGACCTTGAGCTTTGTATTTGGTTTGAGAGAGGGAGGGGGGAACACATAGCTGTGGAGCTGTGGCCCCCTTACAGGGGGACCGAGGGGGGGGGGGGGGGGGGGGCACATAGCTGTGGCCCCCTTGCATAGCGAGTAAAGCTGTTTAAAATGAGAGGAAAGGGTTAAAGTATGTAACTGTGACCCTTCACTGCAGGAGGACTATGATGTTGTTACCAATGACTACTACAGAGCCAAGTCTCTGTTTTCAGGCACCAAGGTGAAAGTCTTCACAAAAGGTGACAGGGACAGTGAGGAGGGAAGAGAAATGGGGTGGGAGGGAGGGAGAAGGATGGAAAGGGGAAGTAGGCTGGAAGTGTTAGTAGCTAGGAGACAGTGTGGCCCAAGAGCTTTGATTTGAAAGTCTTTTGTCTTTTAAATAATTTAGTAATAACATTATCACCATCCCCTCACTCCTGTAACACCATCACCATCTCCTCACTACTATAACATCACCATCTCCTCACTACTATAACATCACCATCTCCTCACTACTATAACATCACCATCTCCTCACTACTATAACATCACCATCTCCTCACTACTATAACATCACCATCTCCTCACTACTATAACATCACCATCTCCTCACTACTATAACATCACCATCTCCTCACTACTATAACATCACCATCTCCTCACTACTATAACATCACCATCCCCTCACTACTATAACATCACCATCTCCTCACTACTATAACATCACCATCTCCTCACTACTATAACATCACCATCTCCTCACTACTATAACATCACCATCTCCTCACTACTATAACATCACCATCTCCTCACTACTATAACATCACCATCTCCTCACTGCTATAACATCACCATCTCCTCACTGCTATAACATCACCATCTCCTCACTGCTATAACATCACCATCTCCTCACTGCTATAACATCACCATCTCCTCACTATATCATCCCTCTCAGTGTTGGATGAGGTTGAGAAGCAGGTCAAGAGCCTTCGTGAGGACCTAAAGAAGAAGCTTCAGATACTTCCCTCAACCCTTGATAATCAGAAGAAGATCATCAAGTAAGGGGAGTGGCCACTGGGTTTCAATAGCCAGTACTTTTGCTGTGCCAAGGGGTCAACCCTAATCTGCCTAATGTGGTCCTTGATTCACCTAACATGGTGTGAAGGGCCTCTGATCCACCTAACATGGTGTGAAGGGCCTCTGATCCACCTAACATGGTGTGAAGGGCCTCTGATCCACCTAACATGGTGTGAAGGGCCTCTGATCCACCTAACATGGTGTGAAGGGCCTCTGATCCACCTAACATGGTGTGAAGGGCCTCTGATCCACCTAACATGGTGTGAAGGGCCTCTGATCCACCTAACATGGTGTGAAGGGCCTCTGATCCACCTAACATGGTGTGAAGGGCCTCTGATCCACCTAACATGGTGTGAAGGGCCTCTGATCCACCTAACATGGTGTGAAGGGCCTCTGATCCACCCAACATGGTGTGAAGGGCCTCTGATCCACCTAACATGGTGTGAAGGGCCTCTGATCCACCTAACATGGTGTGAAGGGCCTCTGATCCACCTAGCATGGTGTGAAGGGCCTCTGATCCACCTAACATGGTGTGAAGGGCCTCTGATCCACCTAACATGGTGTGAAGGGCCTCTGATCCACCTAACGTGGTGTGAAGGGCCTTTGATGCACCTAACATGGTGTGAAGGGCCTCTGATTCACCTAACATGGTGTGAAGGGCCTCTGATCCACCTAACATGGTGTGAAGGGCCTCCGATCCACCTAACGTGGTGTGAAGGGCCTTTGATGCACCTAACGTGGGCTCCTAATTGTCAGGTACCTGATGGACTTAGACTACGAGGGAGATGCTGCGTGGGAGTGCATCTGCCACATGCACCAATGGCTGCTGAGACGCCTGTTCAGCATAAAGACAGACTACCAAAAGGGTCACATTGTGTCATCTTGTAAGTCTTTAACCCTTTGGGGTCACATTATGTCACCTTGTAATTCTTTAACCCTTCGGCTCTTCATGTGGGTGGTTGTTAACCCTTTTGGAACTGTACTGTTTTGAACATGACAATTAAAAAACAGAATTAATAATTGATGGTATTGTAAATGTTTTTGGGTGTTGGTGTGAGCCTTAACCCTTAAGCCCAGTGATACAGATGTCTCTATAAATCAGGTATTGAACAATTATTATCATGCATGCACACACACACACACACGCACACACACACACGCACACACACACACACACACGCACACACAATTACTCACAGCTGGTGATCAAACTCCACTCCCTCACGATGAGGTATCCCTGCCAACCCGTGGCCATGCTCGGACCATGTCTGACCTCAGTTTCCTCAGTGGTACTGGTAGTGGAGGTATGTGTGCCTCACCTGGGTAGTGGAGGTGTGTGTGCCTTGGAGGTATGTGTGCTTCACCTGGGTAGTGGAGGTGTGTGTGCCTTGGAGGTATGTGTGCCTCACCTGGGTAGTGGAGGTATGTGTGCCTCACCTGGGTAGTGGAGATATGTGTGCCTCACCTGGGTAGTGGAGGTGTGTGTGCCTCACCTGGGTAGTGGAGGTGTGTGTGCCTTGGAGGTATGTGTGCCTCACCTGGGTAGTGGAGGTATGTGTGCCTCATCTGGGTAGTGGAGATATGTGTGCCTCACCTGGGTAGTGGAGGGATGTGTGCCTCACCTGGGTAGTGGAGGGATGTGTGCCTCACCTGGGTAGTGGAGATATGTGTGCCTCACCTGGGTAGTGGAGGTGTGTGTGCCTCACCTGGGTAGTGGAGGTATGTGTGCCTCACCTGGGTAGTGGAGGTGTGTGTGCCTCACCTGGGTAGTGGAGGTGTGTGTGCCTCACCTGGGTAGTGGAGGTGTGTGTGCCTCACCTGGGTAGTGGAGGTATGTGGTGAAGTTGCTATTCAACTAAGTTGCTGAAATGGGAGATTATCCTACAAAACCAGGTTTACATGGTTATTTCATCTGAATGGTAAGCACTATTGACCTTGTATTTTTAACCCTTTGTGCTACGTCATTTCTCTATTGAAAACTCCATTTTGGTACGTTACATTTGCATTGAGCTGAACATACAAGGTTTCAAAACCCATGGGGTTGAAAAGCCACATATCTTTCTGGAGGAGCATCCAAATCGCTTCAAATTCGACGTGTACATACAGAAGTCCTGTACCTAGTGACTTGTTGTGTTTGTTGATTTGTATATTTACCGTTACGATTACGAAGATATATAGCTGTGCAGAGTTGGTGGACTTGCTTCGTTCTTCAGATTGCAATGGAATAATGGCGCAAATCAAGCGGGAAAAGTCCACCAACTTTACACAGCTGTATCTTTGTAATGGTAAACATACAAATCAACAAACACAACAAATCACTAGGTACAGCTCTACATACATACGTACTGAATTTGAAGCGATTTGGACGCTTCACCAGAAAGACGATGTACCAAAAAGTAGAGAAATGATGTAGCGTGAAACGTTGAAAATATAAGATGGTATAATCGCATTATTCATATCATATTGATATTGGGGAAAGAAAGAAAAAAAAACGTAAACCCAGTTTGGTTGGATATTAATGCATTACACATATTCATATCATAATTTTTTAAATCCACTCTGTTGTGTTCAGTCACATAATCAACTCTGGTATACATTTTCTGTATCCTGTCATGTGACCAGGCGTGTGATCCACCCTGGTATACATGTACACGTTCTGTATCCTGTCGTGTGACCACTCTTGCTACTATGTGCGTATTGTACATGTAACAAGGTTAATCTGAGGTTGTATGGCTGGGTTGTTGTGGAGGTATTCCTTCCAAAATGCATTATGCTGTGATCTCGCACCTATTCAAGATTAACATTTTCTCATAGTTATGGACCTCCCCCCTCTCACACACACACACACACACACACACACACACACACACACACACACACACACACACACACACACACACACACACACACACACACACACCTTACCTGCTGCCTTATATAAATAAAAACCTTTATTTCCTACTTCCAGGTCGTGATAGAGCAAACGTTAGACCTCCGAGTAAGTGTTTGGGCAGATCTGTTCTGTCATAACAGTGTCATCATCACCCAGAGGACCTGGACGCTGACTCGTGCCCACCTAGACGCATTCTGTTTATTAAAGAGATCACTTCCTTCCTTATGGAGAAGCTTCCTGACTTCTGTAAGCTGAGTCATGCTTACTACACAGGGGTGCTGTTCCAGGTAAATGGAGGGATGAGGTACTGAAGGGGGTGGTAGTGAAGGGTGTCAAGGGGATGGTGTGGTAGTGAAGGGTGTCAAGGGGATGGTGTGGTAGTGAAGGGTGTCAAGGGGTGGTGTGGTAGTGAAGGTGTCAAGGGATGGTGTGGTAGTGAAGGGTGTCAAGGGGGTGGGATGATAGTGAAGGGTGTTAAGGGGATGGTGTGATAGTGAAGGTGTCAAGGGGTGGTGTGGTAGTGAAGGGTGTCAAGGGGGTGGGATGATAGTGAAGGGTGTCAAGGGGTGGGGTGATTGGAAGGGCGTAGTAGGTGGAATGGGGCAGAAATGGGTACCTAATGAAAGCAATAATTGACCTCTGTGTCAATAAAGTGAATCTTCAGCACATGTTGTTCAAACTGTTTGAACAACAGGTACTGCAGATGTTTTGAGTAATAGACCAACCTGGCAATATGGCAGTAAGCAATCTGTTAAATGATTCCCCTCCAAGGCTGGTTTATAGGCATATCTTGCATTGTGCAGGGAGCATCTTCACTGGATGAAAAGAAGCAATTTAAGGAGAACTGTGAAATTAACCAACCAAAGTTTGAGGCAAGTGTGCAGTGTATGTGTGCGGTGTATGTGTGAAGTATATGTGTGCAGTGTATGTGTGCAGTGTATGTATGCAATGTATGTGTGCAGTGTATGTGTGCAGTGTATGTGTGCAGTGTATGTGTGCATTGTATGTGTGCAGTGTATGTGTGCAGTGTATGTATTGTGTGGTGTGTGGCAGATGTGCCCATTTCTCTTTCTCCACACACCACCATACTGTTATCTCAGTATGTCTTGCTTACCTTAACTGATTTCTTGCCCCACCCCCGCCCCTGCCCACAGCTTATGATACTGGAGATTGTGGAGACTTACATAGACATGGTCAACTGCTCCTTGTATACAAACGTATATGACCAGCTGCCCAAGGCCAGGAGGGAGAGATTAGGGGACTGGGTGCCATTTGATGATAACCTCCTGGAGAAGTGTGGGGCATGGCTTCCTCAAGCTGTCAGAGAGATAAGGTACACCCATCAATGTTAAAACATAAAAAAGAGTGTCATGTACATATGTACCTAGTGAAGTTCAGCTTGTGCTAGTGAAATCCAACCTGTGCATGTAATATATACTGAAATATTCATATCGCCTGCTGATACTTCTAGCCCTCCATTATTAGCTTCACTGTTTCTTGTTTTAGTTGTAATCCAACTCCCCACACTTGTGTTTGGATGTTCCTTATCTAAGTTAGGACAGCTGCTGTAGCTGCCTAACAGCTGCTGTGGTTGCCTAGCAGCTGCTGTGGTTGCCTAGCAGCTGCTGTGGTTGCCTAGCAGCTGCTGTGGTTGCCTAGCAGCTGTCATTGTTGTCTTCAACTAGGAAATGTGTGAGCTCTTTGCAAGCCCTTCTCTTGCCAAGCAAGGTGATTGAGCTTTCTCAGGAGCTGGCCCTGAACGTTAGGGAGCTGTGCTCTGACACCCTGTTCATCAGAGCTTCCAATGGTATGTGGGAGGAGGGAGAGTCTGGGGGAGAAGGGAGAGCCTGGGGAGGAGGGAGAGTCTGGGGAGGAGGGAGAATATTGTGTGTGTGTGTGTGGGGGGGGGGGGGGGGGAGAAAAGGTGCATGGGTGGTGTCTCTTAGAAATCCTGTTCTTCCTGAAGACCTCAGGGCACTACCAGAGAGGGAGGATTGGAAGGTCCATGCTGAGGAAGGCGGCATTATCACCAGCCTGCCGGTCTTGTTTGAGAATCTGGTTGTGGAAATCCTTCTTAGCCTGAAGGAGGTGATAGTGGAGAGTTTACCTGGAGAACCAAAGGTGTGCTATTGAGAGAAGACCAGGGAGGGGGAACTATGGGATGGTAGGAAGGTAAAATGGTAGTGTGGGTGGGAGGGAGAAGGGTAGTGTGAGAAGGAGGGAGAAGGGTAGTGTGAGAAGGAGGGAGAAGGGTAGTGTGGGTGGGAGGGAGAAGGGTAGTGTGGGTGGGAGCGAGAAGAGTAGAGTGGGTGGGAGGGAGAAGGGTAGTGTGGGTGGGAGGGAGAAGGGTAGTGTGGGTGGGAGGGAGAAGGGTAGTGTGAGAAGGAGGGAGAAGGGTAGTGTGGGTGGGAGGGAGAAGGGTATGTGAGAAGGAGGGAGAAGGGTAGTGTGGGTGGAAGGGAGAAGGGTAGTGTGGGAAGGAGGAGTTTAATTCATGCACAATTCCTACCACAGATAAGTGATCACCTCCTGAGCCAGTCACTTGGTCGCTTCCATGATCTCCTTGAGGTATTTTAAATATGTTCTTTGCACGAAGTTAAATATGACGAGTTCTAAACTTGAGAGTCCTGTCAGATAGTCTAGAGGACTCTTAGGAGTAGGAGGGTTTACCCTTCCCTCCTCTTCTCCCCTTTTCGTAGGATTTTACTTGCTGTTTTGACACCTTAGCTTTCAAGGACAATGACAACAATGAAGAACAGAGGTAAGGAAGTGGGAGGGGCAAAGTGTGGGCGTCAAGGTGATGGAGGTCATTCTCTCCTCACAGTGGTGTTGTGGTTCGAGTACGTGCAAACTCTGTTTCATCAGATGATGCTGAGATGGCCTCTCTACCAGCTGTTAGTACTATCACCCTCATCACACATAATAGCAGTAGTAGTTTACAGTATTAGTTTACAGTAGTTTACTGTAGTGGACAGTTTGTTATGCCACCTCTCAGGATCAAAGACTGCTGATGATCCTCAGTAACCTGATATACACCAAGACGGTGGCTGCCCCAAGGCTATTTGGATTCTTCACCAGTCATGGCTACCCTTATAGCAAGGATATGCAGACGGTAAGAGAAGGGCGTGGTGTGTTCCATCGAAGAAACCCTTTTCTTTTTTGTCACTGTGTTTCACTGTTCCTAACCATACATACCTCAGGCCACACCCTTATGTATTGTTCTGCCCACCTTTAGAGTGTACTGGCTGAGATGGATGACCTTGAAAAGAAGATCTTCGAGGAATACATGCAACACAAAAGTCAGAAGCTTATTGACTGTATCCAAAATGGGACAAGTCTAGGAGGCTTTAATTGGGCAACGTGTCCTAAGCCCACTGGTATTCGTACATATGTGCGAGAAGTAATCTTTGACCTTGTTGTTGTGCACGCTGAGGTGAGCTATAATACGGTGGTCTAAGGGTTAATATTGGGACAAGGTAGTCTAGGGGTTAAAAATAGCTGTCATGAGGTGGTCAATTAAGTTTAATGATAGATTGATCGCATGTCTACATATAAGCATTCTTTCTCAGCACATGGTCCTCCATAATGAAATGCTGACTCAAGGTTTCGTTTTAGCGGTGATTATAATTTAGATACTGGAGCTTGATTGAGAGAGGTGGCCAGCCAGAGGTTGAAATTATATCCTACTTAATGAGCAAAAAAAAAAAGTTGCTAGTCAGAATTTGCTGCTGGTGTGGATAATGTCCCACTAAAATAAGAGTGACAGGTGTACTTGTGCATAGGTGTACGCAGTGTCAGCTGGACTGGTGAAGAAGGTGATGGAGCAGCTAGTGGAAGTGGTGGCTGCACAGATGTTGAAGCTGGTCAAGAGTGTCAAGAAATTCTCCTTAAATGGAGTGTTCCATGTAAAGAACTGTCATGTCAGTTGCAGCTCTGTCATGTGTCTCCCTTAGATATACGTTGAAGTGATGGTACTGCAGACCAAACTAAACTCCTTTCTAAATGACCAGTCCAAGTAGGTGGTGATGATGGTTGTGTGGGTGGTGTTGGAGGTGTGGCTGTTCCTCCTCCATAGGAAGGACTTCCAGCAATCTCTAAAGACCTTGGGCAGCATTCCTTATGATGAGAAGTAAGTGCATTTATTGTTTAGTGATCTGTGTTGTTAGTGACTCAATGTTTGTAGACTGGAGGATATGATTAGTGACTTTGAGAAGTGCACTGAACTGCAAACCAAGTGTTTTGGTGTGGCCCGCCAAAAGGGCACATAGCTTCACCTCATGTTGTGCCAGGTGGCAAAATCATTTTATTTCATGTGTGAACTGGCAGTAGTGTGATATGTGTTAGTGTGTGATATGTGTGTTCTGTGTGTCAAGAAGTCTGCAACAATTAACCAAGCCTTTCGTGTTAGCACATTTATTTTTAAAAGGAACAAACTCTCGTGTTACCAGCTGAAATTGCATGCACACAGACACTGTATGGTAAAAGTGTGACACAAAATTCTAAACATCTGTTATAAATGGCGATTGAGAGACAAGGAAAGGTATGTGCCCACTCTTCGGTGGCTGGAAGGTGATAGTAACCGTGGTGAAAGGAGGGATCAAGGTAAGACCATTGTGGCCAATTCTTTTTCAGAACCCACTTTGTTGGGAGTTAGGAACGAAGCTGCAGTATTGGGTGTCATGCACAGTAGGTCATCCTTCTGGAAAGGAATAGAGGGGAGTATGAGGCACAAAGTCATAGTGTTTATTGCATAGATTTATTATTAATATTATTATAAGCTGTGACTGAATCTTAGAAGTCCATTGTACTCGTACAGTGCTGATCATTAATAAATTGATTGGGAAATGCAAAGTTTACTGTTGTGCTTGGATTTGATGCAGAGCAATGACATCGTTTATGTAATGATCAAATGATAGGCACAGAGATGCAAAACATACTGGTTTGCCAGGATGAGGTCTGGACCAGCTGTCTTGGTCCAATGTAAATGCCTGCAGAACGAAGAGCTGTCCTAATAAGGCATCATCCACACATGAGTACTGTTACCTTGGTCTTTGGAGTGTGGAAGTTCTCCTGTTAGAGAAGCCAAAGCTTAGTGTGTGTGTGTGTGTGTGTGTGTGTGTGTGTGTGTGTGTGTGTGTGTGTGTGTGTTTGTCGTATATTGCAATACCACAAACCTTGTTCTTGTTAAATTTTCTATGTTTCATGTACTGTGGCGGAGTACCTGGGACCTTGTTGACTGCTTCAAACTACAGCAGCAGAGAGGGTCACACATGAGGAGATGTGCTTCTTTAAAAATATTATTTATTTTATACCACTCACTCGTTTCATAAAGTGAGCCTTCTGTGGTCCTTCTGGCATCTTCTGAACATATTCATAAAGAGCTCCCACCTCGTCCCCAGCCCTTTGCTGTCCCTCAGTATGGAAGCGCTCTACTTCCATCCTTTGGCACGAAGTTCTGTACACATCAAAAGGAACGTCAGCTTCCTGCAAGGTGCAAGAGTCATATGGCATAAGCCTGACAGATGATCTTCCAAGGGGTTTACCCCAGATCTGCTTTTCCTGCAGTATCTTTCGGCAACCACTTGTACTTCAGAGGGCACCTATGGGGGGCAGTACCGGGGGGACATTTTGGGTACGTGGGGGAGGGGAGGGAGGCACAAAACAAGGTAAATGGGTTGAACCTTTCATTATTGTACAGCATGCACCTCAAAGGCTTCTGTGTGGTTCTCTATCAGATGCTTGAGCAGTGTGGCTAGCTTCTGAAGGGAAGACGGAGGGATCGCATCCTACAGACCAATGCATCAATGAGTGAAGGGAAGGGAACAACCATGTGGTCCAATTATAAGCACCCCTATGCCCCTCCCCCATGGATGACACACACACACGTGCACACACACATATGCACACACACACACACACACACACACACACACACACACACACACACACAAACACACACACATACTGCTTTGGAAGACCAGAAGAGGGTTGGAGCAAACACCAGAGCAAGGTTGTGGGCATCCATCTTACTCTCTTCGTATGAAGCAACTGACGAGAGAAGCTCCAGTAAGTGCTGCAGCACTATTCTGTGGTGAGGGGGCAGCATTAGAGTGAGCAACTGGAGACACTGAGTCATCCTTAGAGCCACCGACAGATCTAAGGAAGTGGAATGAAAGATAAAAGCAAAGCGGTGAGGGGGGGGGGGGGGGGGGGAGCTCACACCTGCTGCCTGTATATAAGCGTCTACATGTCTGGAGAGCATTAAAGGTTCCTCAAGCTCAGAAAAGTACTGCTTCAACGTGGAGGCAAAGTCGTGTGGGTTGTAGCACTGCTGTGCTATGATGCTCTCTAAGCTCACTTCACCCAACTCCCGTACCAGCTGCTCCACCCTTGTCTTGTTGCCAGGCTTACGGAAGAGACCCTCGACAGAGGAGAATGAAGCCATATGTGTGATGAGCTGAATGAGTACCACCTGACCATCTGCAGTCATGCGAACACCAAACTGGAGGGTGGGGTGACCGGAAGGTCCATCTAGTGCGGGGTTGGGGGGGGAGAGGGGAGAGGGAGGGAAACGAGTCAAGGTAATGACGTCATGTTTGCAAATCTACAAGTACCTGGGTTTTCCTGCGAAAGTAACTCCATAGAGCCGTGTCGAGGGTGACATCTGTTAGATATGGCGTTTAGACCATTACCAATCGAATGTTTCATGTGTCTGAAGGTGGCGGCCAGGTTCCTGTGTTATTTTTTGAAGTACAAAAATGAACGTGTAAAAGAAAACTGACCACATTTATTGAAAAAGGAAAGCTTACTTGGCCATATTCATGCCCCCGTCGGTTTCTTCCTTCTGTCCTTGATCTTCGTCGCAACCTAGCAACGTTTCAAGTTGGGAATCAGGGAAGTCGAGAAGTCTAGAGAGAACGCTACAGCATATTTGTACGAGGGCATCTCGGCCCACTTCCGTCTCGATCTCATAGCTGCCACTACTTGATGATGCGGTCGAAGTTAGCGAACAGAATGAAGCATCCACGCCAGGTAGTGTGCCCGTTGAGTATTTGTGTACAGCCATCCCAACGAAATCTCGCGCTTGTTTTTTTAAGTTCAATTTTAGCGCATGCGCACTACCTAATTACTACTATCCTATAAACATTACATGTATGAGTTCATATGACCTCGGGCCTTTGCGAGATAGAATGCTCCCATAGGCAGGCCGATTGCATTTTCTTTTTTCATGTTATGCTGCTCCATGCCCCCACTCCAAAGGGTACAAAGAAAGAATAGTCAATAATAGTAATGAATTCGACTTTCGTTCGTCACGTGAGGCTTTAATATCTATCTTTTGGTACATTTGGTAGAGGTCGGATGAGTTATTTCCTTCGATTAAGCATTGCATTAGTTCTATCAGCTTTAGCTGATTCGCAGTACCAGCCAAACTGGAGCTCTCTCGACAGCAGGCCACTGCCACAGTGGTATGATGACGTCAAGTTTGGTATCTTCATGCACTGGGGAGTTTACGCGGTCCCGAGTTATGGCGGAGGTAATGGTACAACGGGTCAGGCCGAATGGTTTTGGTGGGACTGGCAAGGTGCTAATGCAACGTGGGCCACTGAGTTCATGCAGAAAAACTACCCGCCAGAATTTACTTACGCCGACTTTGCACCGTCATTTAAGGCTGAGCTGTTTAACCCGGACCAGTGGGCGCAGCTGTTCTACGATGCTGGGGCAAAGTATGTTGTGCTGACAAGCAAACACCACGAAGGATGGACCAACTGGCCCTCCAAGACGGCATGGAATTGGAACTCAGTTGACAACGGTCCTCATACCGATCTGGTCGGGGCCTTAGCCAAGTCTATCAGGAACCTTCCAAACTCTCCTATACACTTCGGTTTGTACTTCTCGCAGTTTGAATGGTTCAACTCTCTGTACCTAGAGGACAAGATGTCAGGCTTCACAACCAATGCATATTCGGAGGTAAGCAAGGATATGTACTGAGAACATGATCACTAAGGCCCCCCCCCCCCCCCATAGCAAGTATCTCAACCACAGATGTATGAAATAGTCAACCAGTACGAGCCAGATGTGGTCTGGTCAGATGGGGACTGGGAAGCTCCGGACTCGTACTGGAACAGTACTGGGTTCCTTGCATGGCTGTACAATGAAAGGTATACATGTAGGGTAAGCCATTATGGAGTGAGCTTATTAATGACCTCATCCCCAGTCCAGTGAAGGACACTGTGGTAGTGAATGACCGCTGGGGGTCAGGCTGTCTCTGCACACATGGAGGATTCCACACATGTGCAGATGACTTCAATCCACGTATGTAGACCACCCACATGCAGGCGCACACACACACACACACACACCACTCACATAGTAGACACACACCATCACCTACACGTGATGTAACATTCTCTATGTTGTTAGATACACTTCAGAGTCACAAGTGGGAGAATGCAATGACTGTTGATAAACAGTCGTGGGGATACAGACGGGAGGCTACTCTCTCCAGCATCCACAACATTACAGAGCTTCTTGAGCAGTTGGTGACCACTGTGAGGTGAGTGTAGAGGGTGTGGTCACTGGGGGTGAGTGTAGAGGGTGTGGTCACTGGGGGTGAGTGTAGAGGGTGTGGTCACTGGGGGTGAGTGTAGAGGGTGTGGTCACTGGGGGTGAGTGTAGAGGGTGTGGTCATTGGGGGTGAGTGTAGAGGGTGTGGTCACTGGGGGGTGAGTGTAGAGGGTGTGGTCACTGTATACAAGTTTATGGCTTGTTTCCAGCTGTGGAGGAAACCTTCTCTTGAATGTTGGACCCACAAGTGATGGACGAATTATGCCCATCTTTGAGGAACGGCTGATTCAGATGGGGACGTGGCTGGGCATCAATGGAGAGGCTATATATGGATCTCGCCCTTGGAAGCATCAGAATGACACAGTTAACTCAAATGTCTGGTACACATCTAACAGTACCACTGGTGCTGTGTATGGAATAGTGCTGCAGTGGCCAAAGGGGAACACTGTCACTATTGGAGCAGTCAGTACCTCTGCTGCCACAACGGTGACTCTCTTGGGTTATGGTCTTGTCAAGTGGACCACTGTTGGCTCTATGCTAGATGTGCAGCTGCCATACCTTCCTTTAGACACACCCCTTCAGTGGGCGTGGACCCTCAAATTTGAAGGAGTTAATCCAAATTGAGCAGTTAATGGATTTTGATGCATCAGCTGTAATTAAGCTGAGTGATGTGGAAGGCGTACTGTAGCTTGGATTTGTCTTTTATTTCGTAATGTTTTATATTTGTATCCAGGTGTAATTGTCTTGGTACGGTAAATGAAATTATTATGAGTTTTCAATGTTAAACGCAGTTAATTATCAGGGGGCCAGGCACAAGTTGGTATACGTCATGTGCATGCTCAGCTGGTTGGCAGGCAGCATTCAAGCCATGTGTTCTAACGGCGACAGCTGCTACCTTTTTGAAATTATTATGAGTTTTCAGTATACAATTACAAGGGTCGTGAAATGGTATCAGCTGAGGGTTGAGAGTATCACGATGCTACGAAGCAACCACCCTAACACCTTACTATGTTTAACCCACGCAAGGTAAGTACAACTATGATGTCATCCCTGATATACATGTATTACACATACAACAATGTGATGGTACACTTTATGCACTTCTATGCACTGGGAGCCACCAAGGCAATGTGTGGTAATCCATAGACAACTGAGGCATACTTAACCACAACATCCTCCACGGGAAGGGGAGGGGCTTGTGGAGGGTTATCTGCTGAGATATGGTCTATCTCAGCCCCAGTCCCAACACTGGGTGCAGTCTTATCTGGTTCAGGGCAATGCCTGGTCCCCCAAGCCAGCTCTCCTACACTTCTGCTTTCTGACAGAAGTCCTTTCACCATGGCCTTAGTGAAGTTGAGGTTGCTTCTAACTGTGCAGCACCATTGATTGGCCACTGTGCAGCCCACTCCAGTGAGGCTAAGAAATATCATGGTGTATAGATACTGTTCCAATTGAAGCTCACTTTCACTACAGAAAAGCACCGTTTGATGTCAGTGTGTGCCTGAAAATTTACTAACCTCCTTCCAAGGTCCTCTCTTGACTGGAGCAGGGTGCTTGCTTTGGTTTGCATCTGGTCCATCAGGAGCACAACTGAACAGCCTGAAGGTACAAAGGTCAGGCACGCACGATGTCATGTGATGCAACAGGTCGTCCTGCGGGCATACCAGAAAGATTAAGTGAAGTCAACTTGGCTGCAGAGAAGTGGGCCAGGAATCTTTCATAGCCAAAGAAGATGAGCCCAGAACACCCGCGAAGGAGAGATGGCCACTCCCCCGAGCTAAGATAGTTGACACATTCATGCAGGAGCAGATACCACACTGGTGAAATACCTGATCACATGGTCTGAACCCTTCAGCCCAATCCACTTGGAAGTTAATTTTGGGAAAGATTGGAATGTTTCAGTGACTTCTAAGACTGGGCTAAGGCCATCTTGGGAACACATTGCTAAATGAAAAGCTAAACACATCAAAATTAATTCCTTACAAGATGAAGATTTGGCATCATTCCTTGGATCAAGAATGTCTGTGCAACAGGAACAGAAGGGGACCATGGGGAGGGGATCATAGGGAGGAGAGGGAAGGGAATGTGGAGAGGGGAGAGGGAAGGGGACCAAGGGAAAGATGATATTTGAAGCAACTCTTGCTACACACAGCAAACCTACACTTAAAGTTAGCCAGATCAGCCATTACTGTAGGAGGGACTGCCACGTACTTATCAGCCTTCTTTTTATCCTTGGTGGCTTCCTCAGTAGAATCTGAAATGTAAGCATACCATAGGGGTGTGTGTGTGCTCACACCAACGCTTATATACCTGACTCGCTCTGAAACTTTGCAATTCTGTGGTGAAGTATTTGTAGGGAGAAGTCTCTGCACACTGTGAGTATGTTGGTGGAGTGCAAGAATGTAAGTGCCTCTAATGGCAGCTGCATAAGGTAGGTATCAGCCAGAAGGACTATCGCCAGCTTATTGTCCACACCTTCCCTCCTAAGGACAGCACCACACTAAATACACACACACTTCACCAAGCAGCCCACTCACTGAAGCACTGTGCTAATTGGCCTGGTTGCCTCTGAAAGATACTCCTCAGTAGCAGTGATAATGTCCACACACATTGAGTGAGCTTCTTGGCCGCCCTGCACAGAAGAGGTCTCTTGGCCACCCTGCACAGAAGAGGTCCCTTGGCCACCCTGCACAGAAGAGGTCTCTTGGCCCCCCTGCACAGAAGAGGTCTCTTGGCCACCCTGAATGTTGCTGGATTGTTCCTTCAAAAGTGCAGCTGACAGTTCCTTCTTGAAGTCAGCTACCAGCTCCAGCAAAGAGTGTAGGGCTTGAGGATTAACACGGACACAGCACACAACTGGTTCAATCACCTCTGCAGTATGAATGTCTGTTAACTTTAGAATACACAAAATTATTCAATACCTGTTGGGACAGGGGTCTGCCCCTTCTTTGGTGCAGGGGGAGGTGGCTGTGGAGGGATCAGGTAGGCCGCATACAGCCGAGTCCTGTTGATATGTGTACATGTGAGCATGGATAAATGGGGGTGTGAAGAGGGGGCCTTGTAGGTATGGAATAGGTCCCACGTAGGTATGGAATAGGTCCCACGTAGGTATGGAATAGGTCCCACGTAGGTATGGAATAGACCCCATGTAGACATGTAGATATGAAATAGGCCCAGTGTAGACATGGAATAGGTCCCATGTAGGTATGGAATAGATCCCATGTAGGTATGGAATAGGTCCCATGTAGGCCCCATGTAGACATGGAAAGGCCCAGTGTAGATACGTACTTGTCTGGAGAGTGTTGGAGCAAAATACATCTGAAGTGAGAAGGGAAGCTTCTGAGAAGGTCAAGATGTCTGCTGCTCACAGCCAACCTCTTCCAACACTGTTACAAGAGAGGCTCTGTACATGGCAATCTGGGCACGTACGCACATTGCTAGTTACCTCATATTGCTGGAGCCTCTGTGAGTTAGCATCTGCAGTAGGGCCATGAGAGGTGTGTGTGCCAAGGTGTGTGTGCTGCAGCAGGAGTGCTCCTAGCTCTGTGTGGTAAGGGCTTGGGTGAACCAGGGAGAGGAGATTGCGAAACTCAAGGGAAACGGCACAGCTCTGTAGCGGTAGAGAGTATGGGAGGAGGGGGAAGAGGGGGGGGATAGAAGTATGATGTCAGAGTATCCATGGTAACCATAGAGGATTATGAACTTGCTGACCTGGTATAGTGCAAGGTACTGTGCAGCATTTATAGCACCATGGCAACCAAAGCCCTCCACCAATCGAAATGCAGCTTCCTTAGCAACCTCCTATAGCATTCAACATTTTTTTTAAAAAGTGCAAATCAATCCATTTAGGGGTGCATCCATAGATGATCTGATGTCAGTTATGGATGCCCCCCCCCCCCCCCCCCCCCCCCTTATGCTAACCCACCAGGTCACCACACTGCAGTGCCAAAGAGACAGCTTGAGCCAAAGATTGGGTGGCCTGAGCCATGTACTGAAGAGAAAGAGCCTCACATGCCTAAGGAGACAGAAGAAAGACATGTTTTAAAATAGTCCTTGTGTTGTGTGTTTTTATGGGCATGTGTGTGCATGTACATGTATATGTGCATGAGTGTTATGTGTGCATGCATATGTGCATGTGTGTGTTGTGTGTGCATGTATATTGTGCATGTACATGTATGTGTATGCGTGCATGCATATGTGCATGTATGTGTGCTAGATGTGTGTGCACACATACTTCTTCTTTCTGGGCCTCATCCTTCCTCATCACAATGGACAGGGCACTAAGGTGTTCCCTGTCCTCCTCCCCAGTCCCTTCCTTGGTCTCGCAGGACCTCCACTGCAGTGCGCCATAGGGTCTGGTGTGCTCAGAGTACAAGAGAAGGAAGTGTCCAAGGGCATAGGCACACTGGAAAGAGGGGGTGGAGGGGGTGGAGGGGTGAGCATAGGCACACTGGGAAGAGGGGGTGGAGGGGGTGGAGGAGGTGAGCATAGGCACACTGGGAAGAGGGGGTGGAGGGGGTGGAGGGAGGAGAGTGAAGGAGGCAAAAGGGTACCTGGGATCTGCTCTTCTCCTCGCTTGCCAAGCTATGAGCAGATACGAGCAGAGACATGGCTTGTTCCTTTGCAGACCTTCAAAGGTTCAAATGGAAGGGCCATATAGCAGGAGCCACACCCACAACAAACTACTCCCATCAGATCATACCACAGAAACAATGAAACTCAAAACTACATATTGGCTGCGGTTAATGTATGATAAATATATGCACACCTTGGATGAAAATGTTAATTACATAAAAATTAATTTCCCTTTCATATAAAATCACAGACACTGTATTATTTTGATTTCTGCAGTATCACCATCTGACACCACACCCACATTTATCTACTGATGTCAGACCACACCCACATTTACCTGCTGGTGTCAGACCACACTTGGTCTTCCTCACAACGATCTGCACCATCTGTGACATATTCTTCTATCAGCTGAAGTGGAGTACAATAGGGTTGATAGACACAAAGCAAAGCTAACAGGTGACCAAGCTAACAGGTGACCAAGCTAACAGATGACCAAGCTAACAGATGACCAAGCTAACAGGTGATCAAGCTAACAGATGACCAAGCTAACAGATGACCAAGCTAACAGGTGACCAAGCTAACAGGTGACCAAGCTAACAGGTGACCAAGCTAACAGATGACCAAGCTAACAGGTGACCAAACCACTGGGTAGTTAACTAAGCAAATGAAGGAATAATAGCCAACCTTTTCAACAGAGCTTTTTTGACGCCTCTTGTTCCACAGGTCCCTCTCAATGTGGGTGTGGTCCTCAAATATGGCTGTGAGGAGGCGTGCCTCATCCAGCAGTGAGGATACCAGCTGACATTGTACCGGGAGGGACAGAGCCTATTGCGGGAATCATCTTAGGATCATTATTCAAAGCATCTGTACACCACACACCTCTGACGGCTTGCAGAGACCCAGAGCAACATCCAACAATGTCTGTAAAGTGCATCTTGACTTACGATATGAGTCCAGTGCCTGAAAGGAATAAGAAGTGGAAAGAAAGATGGATTCTCACAAACAAGCAGCATGTGACCAACCAAATATCAATATCGGAACCTACATTGGTAAGTTCTATGTAGGATTTGAAGTATCGTGAATACGATTAGCAAAACACCCGATCTCGCTATATGTATTGCCAATGTACCATAAAATCAATTGGACTTCAGCGAGAGGATCCTTCTAGCAATTTACAGCCATTGTGGCCAGAAACCATTGAGGCACAAACAGTCCCACCAAGCCCCATCTTTATGTTATCACAGACACACTCAGGTTAGATTTTAAAAAGGGGTGAAACAAGAAATAAAAATAAAATAGTTAAGGATTTTATTGAGTAATAGGTATGGAAACTAAGGAATTACGGAAACATTCGTTAATTTAAATACATTGTGTATTTAGCAAATCTACCTGCCTGAACTTGCTAAATGTAGGTACATGTATGTAACACTTATGAAAGTATAAATTCTGTAATTCCTTGTTTCCATACATGTACTTTTTACTCAATTGGTGTCTAGAAATCCTACATCACCAATCTTATTTTAATTAAATTTTTATATCTTGTGGTCAATACAAGTATGGTTACTGTATCAGTATGGCTAATATATAGACCAACACATGTACATGAGAGATGTGTATGTGCTTGTCTCTGTACCTTCAGTAAGATTTGTTTGTAGTGACCTTTGCCTCTCATGGTTAGCCCAACACATCTAGGACAATGACAATCATATGAATACAGCACACACACACAGTATAGAGGTACCTCACACAGCCCACACACACACAGTATAGAGGTACCTCACATAGCACACACACACACAGTATAGAGGTACCTCACACAGCCCACACACACAGTATAGAGGTACCTCACATAGCACACACACACACAGTATAGAGGTACCTCACACAGCCCACACACACAGTATAGAGGTACCTCACACAGCACACACACACAGTATAGAGGTACCTCACACAGCACACACACAGTATAGAGGTACCTCACACAGCACACACACACAGTATAGAGGTACCTCACACAGCACACACACAGTATAGAGGTACCTCACATAGCACACACACACACAGTATAGAGGTACCTCACACAGCACACACACAGTATAGAGGTACCTCACACAGCACACACACAGTATAGAGGTACCTCACACAGCACACACACAGTATAGAGGTACCTCACACAGCACACACACAGTATAGAGGTACCTCACATTTAGGCTAATTTATTCTAACATTGGGCATAACAGGTAAAGTCAAACACCTGTATAAACAAATTGAAATACCAGTACATGTAATGACATTTAAGATTATGCTATATTTCATCCTAATTATGATGATTATTTTTTAGGCTGCTAACATAATTAGAGTTAAGTAAATTTTTAATATGGTATAACTTCATTGAATACATAATGTACTTTACATACACACACACACCACACATACCACCACACACACACACACACACATACCACCACACACACACACACACCACACATACACACACACACACACCACACATACCACCACACACACACACACACACACACACACACACACACACACACACACACACACATCCACACACACAAAAACACATACCACCACACACACACACACCACACATACCACCACACACACACACCACACATACCACCACACACACACACCACACATACCACCACACACACACACACCACACATACCACCACACACACACACACACACACACACACACACACACACACACACAAAAACACATACCACCACACACACACACACCACACATACCACCACACACACACACACCACACATACCACCACACACACACACACACACACACACACACACACACACACACACACACACACACACACACACACACACACACACACACACACACACACACACACACACACACACACACGTATTACTTGAGTGTATTGGCTTCTATGGTCCACAACTCTGTAGCTTCATATTGGTGTCCCATCTGTGCTAGGTGGTCAGCACACTCTGATAGAGTCTATAGAATAACCAACAAATCACAACCCTCATCTCATACTCCTCCCTGCTCCTCCCATCACTCTTGATGTGCTATCCAGTGGCTTCCTGTACCACCACTTATCATTATGTTTCCAACTTGAAGCACATCTCTTTAGCAGATTACAAAAGATACACAACAAAACAAGGCCCATAAGCTGTGCTACATTAAACAAGGCCCATAAGCTGTGCTACATTAAACATGGCCATAAGCTGTGCTACATTAAACAAGGCCATAAGCTATGCTACATTAAACAAGGCCATAAGCTGTGCTACATTAAACAAGGCCATAAGCTATGCTGCATTAAACAAGGCCATAAGCTGTGCTACATTAAACAAGGCCCATAAGCTGTGCTACATTAAACATGGCCATAAGCTGTGCTGCATTAAACAAGGCCATAAGCTGTGCTACATTAAACATGGCCATAAGCTATGCTGCATTAAACAAGGCCCATAAGCTGTGCTACATTAAACAAGGCCATAAGCTATGCTGCATTAAACAAGGCCATAAGCTGTGCTACATGTACATTAAACATGGCCATAAGCTGTGCTGCTACATTAAACAAGGCCATAAGCTATGCTGCATTAAACAAGGCCATAAGCTGTGCTGCATTAAACAAGGCCCATAAGCTATGCTACATTAAACAAGGCCATAAGCTGTGCTACATTAAACATGGCCATAAGCTGTGCTACATTAAACAAGGCCATAAGCTATGCTACATTAAACAAGGCCATAAGCTGTGCTGCATTAAACAAGGCCATAAGCTGTGCTACATTAAACAAGGCCCATAAGCTGTGCTACATTAAACAAGGCCATAAGCTATGCTGCATTAAACAAGGCCATAAGCTGTGCTACATTAAACATGGCCATAAGCTGTGCTACATTAAACAAGGCCATAAGCTGTGCTACATTAAACAAGGCCATAAGCTATGCTACATTAAACAAGGCCATAAGCTGTGCTACATTAAACAAGGCCATAAGCTGTGCTGCATTAAACAAGGCCATAAGCTATGCTACATTAAACAAGGCCATAAGCTGTGCTACATTAAACAAGGCCATAAGCTATGCTACATTAAACAAGGCCATAAGCTGTGCTACATTAAACAAGGCCCATAAGCTATGCTACATTAAACAAGGCCCATAAGCTATGCTGCATTAAACAAGGCCATAAGCTATGCTACATTAAACAAGGCCCATAAGCTGTGCTGCATTAAACAAGGCCATAAGCTATGCTGCATTAAACAAGGCCCATAAGCTATGCTGCATTAAACAAGGCCATAAGCTGTGCTGCATTAAACAAGGCCCATAAGCTGTGCTACATTAAACATGGCCATAAGCTGTGCTGCATTAAACAAGGCCATAAGCTATGCTGCATTAAACAAGGCCATAAGCTATGCTACATTAAACAAGGCCCATAAGCTATGCTGCATTAAACAAGGCCCATAAGCTATGCTACATTAAACAAGGCCATAAGCTATGCTGCATTCACTGATTAGACCAGTTAAACAGAGCATCTTTGCAAATTTATGTGACAGAACAAATAATTATAATTGTGCCACAAAGGGAAGGGGGGAGGGAGAGGAGGGGGGCATATGCGTCCCTCTCTCCTCCCTCCCCAAATTCACCCCTGGTACAATAAGCTTAGTTGTACACGACAACAAGCATATAGCAGGCTCCCCCCTCCCATCATGTTACCTGGCATTGGTCTAGGTAGCTTGAGCCTTCTTGTTTGCTGATGCTTAGAATGGCATACCTTAGGAAGATACATATGGTGACGTCACATACCCTATGGGGTGATGCAGGAGGGACCTACTTAGCTCTCAGCTTGGCTCTAGCATACTCTACAAAGTGAGTCTCATTCTTGCGTTGTCGACCAGAGAGTATGTCCAATGAATGTTTCACAACAGCTTCGGTTTGCGTAAGGTCAGTGCCAACGTGGGACAGTACTTCACACAGCAACAGCACACTCTCCAACCACACCACAGCTGTCAGGGGAAGCTTCTGCAGACACAGGAGTGTAGGTAGTGAGGGTACAAAAGGTGCTAACGTACCTGTAGCCTTTGGAGAAGCTCACTGGCTTGTACATAGTTCTTTTCGATTGCGGCAAGGCAGGCTTGTGCTAAAACCACCCTGCCAAGGGTTTGTCTGTCTTGGTACATCTAAGTTCAGCCAAAAAAGAAAAAAAAAAAAACTTTTTAAAGAATAATAATGCTTTACCGTTGCCCCATACCTCACAGGAGAGACAGGATTCATCTAGAAGCTCTCTTGCAGGCTGGTACTGACCCTGGAGCAATAAACACCAACACTCAATAGCCCTAGGGACCCTTCCTCTTTGCCATATGTGCCCCTCGATATTGTGAGACATTTGGCAGACAAACCTGCTCAGTCAGAAGTTGAGCTTGTTGGAGCCACACCTCTCTTGAGGGTATGACATCAGGACACACCCACACATGGTCCGCAATTAAGAAGTCCTGTGTGGGGTACAGCTGGTGGGTGGAGCCTTCCTGCTCTTTCCTTTGGTCAAAGCCTCCTTCCCTCTTGGCTCTGAATTGAATTGCTTCAGCCCGTGCTCTGTATAGCAGAATACAGGACATAAGCATGTGAGCATGGAGGAGGTCTAGACATGGAACACAAACCTGGCTATATCTTCAGCATTCACGGTCACCCCAGCCAGCTCAATGTGGTGGGAAGTGGCTGACTTGAGCCCCAACTTGAGACACAGAGCAGCAATCCTAATTGTGAGAGCACCCACTGAACACTCCAGTAGACATGCCTACATGTACATGAGAACCCACACCCACAGCCACACCCACATCCACTTACTTTCTGTGGATCAGACTCACAACTGGTGGACATTGAATGATACACTCAGCAATGGATAATTGGAGCACCAGAAGAGGGATGCTTAGAGGATGAAGGGAAGCCTTCGAAAGGTCACCAGCCAACAGTCCAAGGTAGTGAACTGATAGGGACTGGCACATAAGTTAGTGAACTGATAGGGACTGGCACATAAGGTAGTGAACTGATGGGGACTGGCACATAAGGTAGTGAACTGATGGGGACTGGCACATAAGGTAGTGAACTGATAGGGACTGGCACATAAGGTAGTGAACTGATGGGGACTGGCACATAAGGTAGTGAACTGATGGGGACTGGCACATAAGGTAGTGAACTGATGGGGACTGGCACATAAGGTAGTGAACTGATGGGGACTGGCACATAAGGTAGTGAACTGATGGGGACTGGCACATAAGGTAGTGAACTGATGGGGACTGGCACATAAGGTAGTGAACTGATGGGGACTGGCACATAAGGTAGTGAACTGATGGGGACTGGCACATAAGGTAGTGAACTGATGGGGACTGCATATACATATATACTCCCATGCAGAAGGTTGGTCATCTGCCAGCAATACCCTCACAATGTATGCCACACCCACACAAGTCCTCATTACTAACATACAGGCTTCTGTATGGTACAACTGTTGATAGCTGCTGAACCTTTGCCATCTTTGATAAGTGCCTTCAGCTGTTTTGGTGATGGAAGATTTAAGGCCTAGCTGGTGTCTCCAATAGGACAACATACCTCTTCAGACAGCGTGAAAGAAGCCCAATCTTGGGGTGTGATTGGCCAGCTGGGGACACTTGGTTTGCCCTTGACACTACTGTTCCCACTGTTACCAAGGCAACTAAAGGTGCTCTGTAAAGAAGCAAGAGGATTATATAGGAAGGTTGAGGGTGTGTGAGAGTGATGGAGAGGAAGATAGGGGATACAGAGATGAGATGATGACAGTCTGTATACCAATACATCTAATATAAGATGGCTACTAATAAACTGTGGCTCTTCCTGTACCCACACCCGCTTCTGTATATCTACACACCCTTCTGTATTCCCCTTCTTTAACCCTTCTGTATACCTCCTCTTTTAACTCTTCTGTATAACCCTTCTTTAACCCTTCTGTATACCCCTTATTTAACCCTTTTGTATACCCCCTTATTTAACCCTTTTGTATACCCCCTTCTTTAACCCTTCTGTATACCTCCTTCTTTAACCCTTCTGTATACCCCCTTCTTTAACCCTTCTGTACCCCTCCTCAATGTGCACGCACAGACCGTCCACACACTCACAGGCACCTTCCACATCTTCACGATCTCATGGGCAACACTAACACCCAAGCACCACTGACCTTCCACATCCTCATACAACATCCTAGTGAGAGCAATGTGTAGTCCAAGCCCTTCTTGGTAACCACACCCTCAATCTGGGCCAACATTGCATACACCTGCATACAAGAATCTAGATTGGAGACATCCCTGCCTGTTGCTTCACCCCCACTAGGAGGTATATCTGTCTTTGCAGTTTGAGCGACATCCATGTCATGTTGAAGCAACATGACAGCCAGCTGGAGCTGTTCTATGGCTTCCTCAGGTGGGCGGTCATTATTGTATAGCCACTGCCCAAACTCAATTAGATACTGGATTTTTAGTGAGCTATTGACTGGGGACTGAATGGAAGGGAAACATGAAAAGGATGCATCTTCACAGTTCGGGTGGCTGAGGTGGTAGTGTCCCTCACCTTAAGGGTGATGATAGCCTCCTGAAAGGCTTTGGCTTGTTCTTGCTTATCAGTGGCATTGCTGGCCACCTTGTACCAAAGTGATGCTCTGGTCTCCTCTGGCTCATCCTGTAAGAGGTCTGCGTGTAACTTTATGTGCTTATCTGTTTCACCCTCATACCACCCATACCACCAATACCTCTAGCTCCACCCCCTACCCTCCATACTACCATATCACCAATACCTCTACATACCCCCCATATCACCAATGCCTCTATCTCCACCCACTGTACCCCTAAAAATGTAATCGGACCCACTTCATACATGTAACCCTGGCACCCTACCATGTACACATAGTTAGCTTCCATGCCAGTCACCACCAGTTCCCTTCACAATCCAATCTCACAAGCTATGGGAGCAAAACCCTACAAGTGCACCTTCTCACAGGACCAGGGTATGGAGTGTCAACAGACCCCTGGCATAAAGGCCTGCCCCCCCCCCCCCCCCCCCCAACGCATATATAAGGACCCCCCAGAATATAAACGCAGGAAGCAGCAAGGCATAAGCAGACACGCACGATGTGCTGAAGTGGACATAGACACTGAATGATGAAGCAACTGGGAGGTGTAGCGATTCTTCTTAGCTCATTCGCCGGAGTGTGGTGCACGTCTCAAGGTACGTAAAAAACACAGAGGCAACTGGCAAAGAACAGTCTGGACACTTGTATGCAGGTACGTGCACCAACACCAATACAACGATATTCATGGGAAATGGATACGCCCAATTCTGTAAGTACACATACACACAACCACACACACACACACACATGTAATTCAGAGGCATACATGTGTTCCTTAACAAACAGTCACTGGTGTCTCTGCTGGGGAGAACTTCACTATACGCTTGATGTATAAGTCTAATGCATGTAATGGTGTCCTGCTGTACGCCCAAGCTAACCGTTCTCAGAACATCGATGACCACATCCTTCTCCAACTGCAAGATGGACAAGTGAGTCATTCTTTGTAGGGGAAAACCCAATCATCCTCCCTTCCATCACATCATCATCCTCCCTTCCATCACATCATCATCCTCCCTTCCATCACATCATCATCCTCCCTTCCATCACATCATCATCCTCCCTTCCATCACATCATCATCCTCCCTTCCATCACATCATCATCCTCCCTTCCATCACATCATCATCCTCCCTTCCATCACATCATCATCCTCCCTTCCATCCCATCATCATCCTCCCTTCCATCACATCATCATGCTCCCTTCCATCACACCATCATCCTCCCTTCCATCACACTATCATCCTCCCTTCCATCCCATCATCATCCTCCCTTCCATCACATTGCTACCAAGGTTCAATTTGAGTTCAACAACGCAGACTCCAATGTAGTGGTGACCTTGGTGGCCCCTCCAGACAATACCACTCGGTTCTGCAATGGAAGGTGGCAGTCACTTGTGGTCACCAAGACCCACAGGACAGCAAATCTATATGTCAGTGGTACATACAACACTGTGTCCTCAGGGGGCACTGCCACAAGCACAGACACAGATGGCAGCCTGTACTTAGGTGGAGTACCAGGTGGGCTAGTTGTGAGCTTAACAATTTAGGCTCTCAACATGTATGTCATGCTCATTATGTTATTCATGACCAAATAACCTCTAACCTTTTAGACGATCTCCCTATCCTAAGAGCAACCAATCTGGTTAAAGCACACTTCACAGGTCTCCTAAGCGATGTTCAGTTTTCAAACAACAAAGGAGTATTTCCGCTTTCATACGAAAATGCTGTCTTCATAAAGGGTGTCCAAAGAGGTATTCAATACTATACCCCAACGTTTTAAAAATAAGTACAGATGTCCTATTCAGATGAAACCGAAAATTCCCAGACTTTAATATGCCAAAGCAACACACCCACAACCACACTTTCCAATGAACCATCTCCTTGTGCCAGCTGTGATCAGTACTCAATGGACAACCCACTAGTGAAGGTGGTGATCATTCTGGGCACACTAATCCTTCTACTATGCTTGCTGTCCTCAGTTGTAATAGTTCTACTAGTTTGTTCACGAAAGAAGAGAAGTGAGTGGTAACACCTACAAACCTACACCCCCATACCAGATACCATACCAGATACATTGTACCATACCAGATACCCATACAAACACCCAAAAAGTATAGTTTTTAAAATACACGAAGTGTGTTCACATGCGCATTACACACCTACAACATGTACATGCAAACCTGCACGCACATGACACATCATGCTCATTGTATCTTCCCCACTGGCACCACCCCACCTGACCCTTCATCTGTCCCCATACCATCTGACCCTCATCTGACCCTTCCCCATATCACCTGACCTTCCCCATATCACCTGACCTTCCCCATATCACCTGATCCTTCTCCATATCACCTGATCCTTCTCCATATCACCTGATCCTTCTCCATATCACCTGATCCTTCTCCATATCACCTGACCCTTCCCCATATCACCTGACCTTCCCCATATCACCTGATCCTTCTCCATATCACCTGATCCTTCTCCATATCACCTGATCCTTCTCCATATCACCTGACCCTTCCCCATATCACCTGACCCTTCCCATACCCTTCCTTTCACATAGGCAAGGTAAACTACTGCCACAAGATTGTAACACCACCACCAGCAATCTCCATCTCCAAAGCAGCACCATTACAAACAGCTCCTGCTCCACGCAAATCACTGCCTGTTGCCAGGCTGGGTGTAAAAAGCCTATCCACCTGGTCCTCCTCCACAGGGAGTTGTATATATGTAGAGCCCATGGCCTATAGTAATCCCCTCAGCGACACTTACGGGACAGACACCCACATCTATGAGAACCAGTGTTCTAACATATACCAGACCATACAAGGTACTTACAGTGAAGCAAGATGCAGCTCTCTTGACAAGGGCTATGGGCAGACCCTTAGAGTGCCCGTACAAATGGCATGGGCACCAGGCACCGAGGAGCACAACACTCATGAGGACTAAATGCATCCAAACATGTACTGTGCTCATGTTGTGCATAATTTAATTATTACAGTTGTGTGAACATGTTCAAGCCAATAGTGTAGATAACAAGCATTCTATAAGGTAAATGGCAAGAGCTGAGAAATGGCACTAGAACCCAACCAGGGTGGTATGATGATTCAAAGAGATTAGGCCAATTGCTGGCACAATTAGTTGGCGCAGCATAATATTCAATTGAACAAAGCGAAACGCCAGAATTGTCACGATAATAGGATATAAATGAAGCATGCGCAGGCACACCCTACAGTATATATACCTACACAATACAGGCTTTGGGACCATTGCTGGTAGAATGACACGCGCATTGTTGTTAACATTAGTATGTCTCGGATATGCAACAAGAGGTAAGTTGCCATCGTTTTAATATGCCATCCATAATTCGATTCGGCGCGCGCGCGCAGCCTTCCCGTGCGATCCGTTGTGCGTGCACGGGACGTGCGAAGCAAGCGGCTGTTCGTGTACAGAAGGATGGGCAGGCCGCCAGTGCACGCAAGGTATGAGGGATACACTATACCGTTTGATTACCGAATCCTCTAATAGCTACAGGCACAAGCTATTGTTCTCCCATGACGCACAACTGCAGTGGCTTCGTAACCTGCGACACAACAGACAAGGCCGCAACGTGCACTACTGCGACATCAGATTACAGTAAGTCAGCTTATCTCCGGCATTAGTGATTTACAATTCTAACCCGTGGGGTTGCCTTGCAGTCAGTGTTGGGAGCCTTGGAAGCAATTTCTCAGTAGCCTTCGAGTACAGTACAACGAACTGCAACGGAGTACTCGTACATGCTGAAGATGGCGCATTTCCAGGCTACTATTTCATCCTTGAGCTCCAAGATGGAACGGTGAATCAGTTGCGGCCAATATACATATACCGTTGACCATATACATGTACACATGCACACTTTCCCAGATGCGTTTTACTGCTAGCTGTGGAATGGGCGAGGTGGTCTTACAATCTATCCCAGAGAATTTTTCGGTTCCCAACTGCCTATGTTCTGGGCAATGGTTGTCGGTGAAAGTTATTAAGACTCAAGACATCAGCTATCTTGAAGTGACTAAAGGGAGAACAGTGACTGTAATCACAAGTATAGATCCGTCCAGCACATGCGTTGCTGGAAACAACGTAACGTTCTCCATTGGGACAATGAAAGGTCTGAATGCCAATTCGCATAAAAGACAATTACTGACATTAATTTTCCTGGCAGAAGATACAAATCTGGACATGCTCCTGGACACATCTCCAAGCAGGCAGTTCAATGGTTACATAAGAAATATTGAAATCGTGAACGTAATGAGAAGATGGACGTCCCTAAATCAGATCCAAGTACCAGGTAAGGGAGGGACTGCAACAGTGTCCTAAACCACTCATAACCACTCTCCACATACAAGGCCCTAGTAGCACAAAATCAGGTAACAAAAGCATACTGCCTTGGATGTGTGCAGGGCTAGGAGGAGCGAGCATGCTGGTATGTACCTGCACTGCTGTAAACCTCATCCTGGTGTGTGTATTATGTTACCAGCAAAGAAATAGTGAGTTTTTACCACAACCCAGCATTTTGTTATGGCCTGGTTGAATACCATGACAGAAAAACTGCACAGCAACAAGAAACCCCAGAGGCAGTATCCAGGCTCTCGGCTCAACCTTCTCCCAGTCCTTGACATTAAGGACAGTCCTTTCCAGGACAATATAGACAACCCTACTACTATCACCTTCACCCCTATCAGTGCAGTGCCCCCACAACGCATCCCTTACCTTCACTCCAAAACATTGGGATACCCACAACAGGACTGCAATGATGGAATGCCCACATGCCAAAACAGTCTAGGAGTTAGCCCTTCCACTAATAGCAATGGGCAAGGTACTGAAGGCAGAGGCACAACATACAAACTGAACACTGCTGGGACAGGCAGTGTATTGCTCCATCAATGTAGCAGTGATAACAGCACATGAACACCCACACCACATACACACACACACACACACATAGACAAACAAATATACCACAGACATACACACAAATACCTACAGTGTTCCACACTTAAAGCTTCCAAATCCAAAAAATTTGGTTTTTTGCTTGTAACTTTTCAACCATATGAGTATAAACAAAAAGGATGGGATATTCAGATTTAGCCATCGTTTCTGAGTAAGATGAACATATTTTTGTTCAATTATTAAGTGTAAACAACAACAGCATATTAATAAATCATAAACGGTTTCAAGTACTATTTTGATCGATAATTCCCGTAAGGTAATTAGCTAAGCGTTCAAATTTGGGATTCTAATAGTGCTGTATGCTGTCTATCTTTCGTAGCTGTTCGTTGTCTTAAGTCGAGCCGGTTTGATAGATCGGTCCAGTTTTGTGATTTTTCGGGGGTACTTAAGCATATGCGATGGTTCGGTCGAATTAGTTTGACTTAAGGTCTGAAATTTAGGGAACATGATTATAAAGTGCTAGTAGTATCTCTATATTTTTTAATATTTTCTGCACATCTGCGCAAATAATGTAAAGCAATATTTGAAAGCGTAAAAGCTTACGAATTACATCCTTTTTTCAATACAAGCTCATTAAGTGACGTTTCACGTATTTCCTGTACACGTCACACAACGCGGCGCTGCGCGTATAGCGCGCATAATATTACATGTACTTCTTAACACCATTAACGTACACCGGATAATGATGACATAAAAGCACAATTTCTACTATATACACCAATAGCAGTACAGACTTCAGTCATCTTGCACTTGCACTCTTTCACAGCAAAAACTGCAACTTAACTGCTAGTAGTACTTACTCTTCTATGTGATTTGTATACTTTAACTACTTTATCTACCTCACTTCCATCTGATCCATTTCTGTAAGCTTGCTCATAATCTCTACACTTTCTAAAAAATTTATAAATAAGTTCTTTGGAACAGCTTTCCAGTCCTTCAGGGACAATCTTCCTTAATGTATTAATCTTTCCATTTGCATAAGCTCTTGTATGCTTCTTTGCATGGCACCAAACCCTTTCAATTGGACTTAGTTCACAATGGTATTTTGGAAAAAACAAGCACAGATGCCCACGTTGTTCTATATACTCTTCTAAAATCGACTTTTGTACTCGAAAATCATCAAATGTTTTCAATGTACTCCTCATCTTGTCTGCATTCATTCCCCTAGTGTCAATTCCTCTCTCCTGTAAAACCATTTTCATTCCCTTAGGTCTGCCATCCTCTAGTACCAAGTGTTGAATTTCACCATTCCAAACAGTGTCTCTTAAAATTGGTTGCTTGCCACCAACACCTACATTCATTTTTTCAGCATCAAGTTGATCATCAGCTACTTTTTTATGTGAAGGGGCATTGTCAAAAAGAAATAGTCCACGTGCATGAGGATACTTTGCTTCAAAAATTTTTACAGCATTTTCCACTTGAATCATTAAACTATTGTTATTGAAATATCCATCTTTATGTACTTCTATCATTACACGAGCCTTGTTACCATTAAATTCTAAGTATCCATCACATTCATCAATAAAGTCAGACACCATTATAGAATTTCCAAGGGATTTCTGCTTCAGCACACTTGTTTGACTATCACCCCAATAATATGACTGGTCGCAATTTGCATAGAAGGTACTTTCATCATGCACTACTCTAATTAAAGGTCTTACATTAGCTGGACAAACTGGATGCAAATTGTCTGCTGTAATTGTTATTTTATCCAGCTCAAATAAAGTACTTACAAATTCTCTTCTATGCTGAATAACATCCTGTCTTTCATGTCCATCAAAATAGACACCCTTTTGATGATGAACTTGACTAAATCCAAATGAGTGGAGCCATCTTCTTGCAGTCTCAGTAGATAGACTTTGGTTGTATTCTTTATTAACCCATTCAGAAAACATTCCTGTTGTTAAGTTTGGTTCTCCCTTCTTGCATGCATTACTTCTTATGTAGCTACAGGCATGCATTTTAAACTCTTCGTCATGGACTAGTGTTTCATATTTAGGAAATTCTCCCCTTTCTGATGAAAGAATGTATTCAACTTCCTTACTTGTAATGTCCTCATTGCCATGAGACAACACATTAAAAATACTTTGCATATATGACTGCATCCAACTTCTTATGGTACGATCAGAATAGCCGCTTACCTGTGAGGCTTTGATAGCTGCATCACATATACCCTCTCCCCAGTCCTTCATGGCAGTTCCCATCAGCACAATACCTAACGCTTTTTGCAGCTCAAATGAAGCATTTTGTTCAATGAAACTCAGCAGGTAGTCCAGCCCTTTCTTGAACACCTCTTCGTGTTTTTTGAAAATTACGTTTATTGTGCTTTCTGAACACGCTGAATCAGAGATTCGTTTCTTCTGTGAAGTAAAACAGCCTGTAATTGCCGCTAGTGAATTCACTTTGCAGGTACGTTTGGCATTGTCGTTTGATGGAAAGGTTTGGTTTGCCCCCGCTTCTGCTATAACAGCCATCATGTCTCGCTTTCGTCTGCAAACAATCGAGCAGGTGGGTTGATCTATCACTACGTCTGTTTGGTTCTGAAAAGAACCCGTAGTACCAGTGGTAGCTGCAATCGACTCCGAATGATCGTCAACAAACGCCATTTTCTATTCCAAGGAACGAATAAAAGACGTTAATTTGGCCGCTTGTACGTGACGTCAGATTTATCGCAGAATACGGAGGAAAACGCTCAATTAAATAAAATGACAAGAATTTAGAACTTTTTCACACTTGTAAAACTATTTGGGGTACTCAAATACGTGGGGGAAAAAATATAAAAAATATACTAATTATATAGGGTCTACGCTACTATTTGTTTTCATTTTCAGACCTTAAGTCAAACTAATTCGACCGAACCATCGCATGTGCTTAAGTACCCCCGAAAAATCACAAAACTGGACCGATCTACAAAACCGGCGCGACTTAAGACAACGAACAGATAAGAAAGAAAGATAGCACAGAGCACTATTAGAATCCCAAATTTGAACGCTTAGCTAATTACCTTTCATGAGTTATCGATCAAAATAGTACTTGAAACCGTTTATGATTTATTAATATGCTATTGTTGTTTACACTTAATAATTGAACAAAAATATGTTCATCTTACTCAGAAACGATGGCTAAATCTGAATATCCCATCCTTTTTGTTTATACTCATATGGTTGAAAAGTTACAAGCAAAAAACCAAATTTTTTGGATTTGGAAGCTTTAAGTGTGGAACACTGTACAATTAAACACATATACACACATAGATGTACACACACACAGACACCTAACCAATGAGAAGAGATGACGTTTATGGGGTGGAAGGGTGTGGTATTGATGAGGTGGAGACAGGTGATAACATTCTTGTGACAGTACACAACCATATCATGGTGCAGAGATAACGACATAGTTCCACTGACCTGGAAATGAACCATCTCTGCTTCCACACTTCTGCCCACCTTGCTCTTGAACACAAGCTTGTGTTGCATTAGACGTCTGATGGATCAACAATTACTAGTATAACACACCAAGCTTGCCCAGTGTAACCCTAACCTGTGGATTTCTTTGGGTGTGCGCTGCATGGCTTCTTCTATAGCTTTCAGTCCTTCTTTCCATAATGACTGCCCAAGGGTACATGGTTACCAGCAATGGTACTATATCGACTATCCTAACCTTATCAAAATATATTTCAAAGACCAATCCATACATGGTCACCTGAAGATCATAGCTCTGTGACAGGTTCTTAGAGACAGGGGCAGCCCCCTGTGAATGACCAGTGCCCTGGTACCCTTTCTTAGCATTAAAGGATTCCAGGAAATTCAATAATTGGCTCAGTGGCTTTTGAAGTGCAGCTCTGTCAGGTGAACAGCTTGCAACAGGTAGGCAAGCATTCCAGTAATGCTGGCATGCCTTGATCAGTAGAGAATAGTTCTTGGCTTGGTACCCAAACCTGATGGAAGAGTGAAACTAGAAAGACCACCACTCTTAAGCAATTGGCACCTAACCTGGCACTCTTAAAATATGCCTCTATAGCTTTCTCAACTTGTAGATGACTTCCATTGGCAGTCGATTCAAGGCACTGACCCAACAAGCAACAGGCATGGCTGAGGAGCTCACATTCTGCAATACTGTTTGAGGGACTGCAATAAGGAGGTACATGTATTTCAAAGGTGAAATCCTGAGGGGTAAGGGAGATGGGGACACACTGTGCATTCTTCTGGGTCTGGTCTGGATTGGCTTGGTCCCTGGTCTCTAGCTGTACAGCTGCTTCAGCAAGCTTCATAGCCTTTATATATATCAGGCAGTGACAAGGATGAATGGCATTCCTTGATAAGCTGTGGTGTTCTTACCATTTCATACTCTTTCTGTGTTACTGCTATGCTTGTCAGCTTTGTCAGCAGCTCCAATTCAATATCCCTATCCTCCCACGGACTAGTGGATTTGATGAGATCATATACCTGATGGGCAGCAATATAAAGAAAAGTCTTACAAGAATTATGACATTTACCTCATTTAGGGTGGGACAACTAGGAAAGTCCCAGATCCCATTACCAAGCTTCTCAATCATTTCTGTAGCCACAATAGCTCTGCAATGACTAAGGTGTGGGTCAGCCTAGGAATGAGGGCAGGCCAAATCACAAAAAAAATACAACCACATGTCGTCCTCTCCCGTACCTGGTTCTCATGACCCAGTGTGTCACGTGGTACAGGCTGCTGAAGGAGCTGCTTGCATTGGACCCAAGCCGACAACAGCTGCCATCGAACATGCAGCCCTACACCTGAGTGTGCAACATTCATGGCTGCCTCACAGACCTATAGAGTGAAAATCATGACATTGGCTTTCTGCAACATTGCGAAATGGAAATTTTGAAAGGACTCTATAATCGAATGGCAGTGATGAATGAAGGTAGTGTAACAAAGGTAGGTTGATGAACGAGAAGGTGGAATATCATTGAAGGACCCTTACATTATTTATACAAGAGAACAAGGCACATACCTCCAAAGCTTCCTTAATATGAGAGTTAGCCTCTGGGTCAATCTGAACCTCTCCAGTGCTTTTGCCCTTCTTTGGTGTTGACCCACGACCAGCTGTTGAGACAGAGTCATTCACTCTAGCCTCATCTAACAGCCAAACACACCTTTCTTCTTTACAGAAGAGGAAGTTGTATCCAAGGAAGGTTCAGGGACCACTGGCATCCATCGCTGGACAATGCCACAAGCTAGCACTGCACTGATGTGGCTAAACAGCTCTGGGTTACTAAAACCAAAAGGCACACAATGTGATCACCTACATGTAGATACGTAACAAACCACATACAATTGTAACTGGACTTGCTTCAGGTGAGGCAGCAGGGCCCTGAGCACTTCCACGAGGTCCACACAATTTCCACCCTCAACAAGATGGCGGCTGTGGTTCCAGAGGTACGTGGCTGCATTGTAAACAAGCCACGGCTCTTGCAAGGACGCTCCAAGCTCGGCTGCTTTCAGAAAGCTCCGTTTAGCATCATTTGTGAGCTCCAACACCCAGTTACTGTTGACAGGCAAAGCTGGCTGTGATGGGAAAAAAAAAAAAAAAAAAAACTAACTAACCAGTACTTCTGATGTGCATCTTGAGTACTAGCCGGGTCCTTGTCCCCATGCCAATGTTTATCAGGAAGCTTTGGTAGCACACCAAGCTTCAAACCATCTAGCTGCAGCATGTATATCAGGGCCTACATGTAGAGCCAAAGTGTGTGCGGAGAAGACATCTTTGGCATAAAGGATTACCATGATGAGACCATACCATACCTCAGCATGCAAGCAGTGAATGTTAGCCAACGTCCTCACAAGGTCCCTTTCAGCTTTGGTCTTTGACCCATCACTCATTAATGCCACCTGCTGCAAATTACTGGCAGCACTATCTAAAGCTGAGGACATGACTCTGCTGAGAGTTGAAGCTCTTTGCTGTATAGCTTCCAATGAAAATGCACGTGAACTGTGTTTTCTTGTGCCTGTGAGTTGTTTGTCAATATCAACGACAGACTACCTCCTCCCCAGCCTACTAACTTGTAGCACTTGACCATCTTCCATCATCGTACAGCAGACACAGCTTAGCTGCAGCCATGGCAACGCTCCACACACCAGCTTTGCGAGCTGTCTTCACCAGATCACTCCACAAGTAGCATCTACAATTGAAAGAGATGAACGTACTCCACTGTCAGCCAACCGGACTTATGGTGATAATTTTTTTTTTTTAAGTTGTACCTCTCCTTGTCAAAATCAGTACCCACAGCTTTTGCATGATCTATAACTTTTTGTAATGCCTGTTCATACAACTGCAACCTCTTCCCATTTGACTCCAACTGGAGCCCACTGCCAGACTGGGTGACATCACATGAGCTGACAATGTGCAAAAAGCAGTTAGGTGCCATCAGGTCACCAGCTTGAATCAACAGAGCACTAACGTCTCCAAGACCAGGGTTAGATCCAACCTATGATAACATAAGTTATAAGTTTACTGCAGTGCACACAAGGCTAACCAGAGATCTCTTCACCATCAAATTAATTTATTATACTTACATTTTAAAACAGACATGTAGAGGGCTAACAATCTGCACATTAACCCACTAACGGTAAGTGATGACTTTTTGTAGTCACGAGAGCCTGCGACTCACTGACCTCAAAAGCAGCTGGCACCCTCATATTACCTTCAATCAACAAACTGAGATATACACTTAAAGGAGCTACATGTAGAATGAAGGTTTCAAATGATCAGTATTTATAAGTTATGCCTATGGGGGGGAAAATGCATAACACTTTTTTCATCTTCATGGTTACCACTTCAATGGGTTAATAAATAATAAAGTTAGTAAACTCTTTTTTATTAAACATTCGTGTGAAAAAGCTTACCATTAATAATGAAATGTTGAAAATGGCTAATTATACATGCATAGTAATAAATACAGCTTGGGTATTAAGAACTATAATACTTAGTTGTCACCAACTTCAAGTATCAAGACCACACATATAGATTTCAAGGGCTTGATAAGCCATAAATATTGTAATATAATCATTTGAAAGGGTTGCACACACCACAAATCAGGTCATTTTTATTCTTCTTGGACATTCTGTATACACATTACACCACACACACACACACACACACACACACACACACACACACACACACACACACACACACACACACACACACACACACACACACCTCTACACCACCAGAAATGCAAGCAAGACTCAATTACCTGTTCAACTATTTTTGCAGCTTTGTCAAGAGAGGTCTGTGGGGTGTCAAAGAGTTGAGCCCTCAGCACAAGCCTGGACCGAAAGTGGTTCAGCTGTTCTGTGTAGTCCCCAGCATAGTCCAGCAACAGTGCCTGGGACACACAAACTGAGGTACGTGCTCAGCCCACACAGACAATACCTTCTGTGTGTGGTCAAGAGCAGATTGTAACTGACCATCATCAGCCATAACCTTGGCTAGCTCAAAGTGAATGCAGCATCTCAGGGAATGCAAGAGGCTATGGAATAAGAAGAGCTTGTAATGTAATTAAAGGGGAGGGGAGGGGAGGGGAGGGGAGAAGGGAGAATGAAGGAGGGGAGACCTGTCAATATTTTGCAGAGCAGAGGATGCAGCTTTGAAAGGTTTAAGAAGGTGGTGGCATAGGTTGTGCTGAAGTAGTGGCAAGCTAAGATTCCAAAGTAGTACACATGACCTCTGGAAGAGGGGAGGGTGTAGAGAAGATTGAACTTACATAGGTAGTGGTTGAAATGCTATAAATCGTGATTATTTTATTAAGACACTACCCATATATAGTTACAACTGCCTAATTTCAATATGTTTGAAAGGGGTTATTAAGTATCTTGAATTAAAATATCGCTTCAACAAATTAATTCATTCTCATTACGTTGTCAAGACAACAATAATGATGATAGGCAATATTAATAAAGTCCGTGACGGCATCAAGGAAGTATATTGTGATGTGGTGGTCCAATATCGCAGTCCATGCACTAATAGAGAGCTTTTTTATCTGCAATATTGGAGTAAAGTTTCCCCCTGATTGTACCACTGTTTAGGGGTTCAATTTGTGAAGTTACAAAATGATTAATTATTTTTAGGACTTAATTTGGTACAGCGTTGATTTTTTCTCCACTTAAGTTGGTTTCTATGGGATGAGACATCCAAAACAACTTCAACATATTTTTCCTGTGTTCCATTCTTAAGATACATTTTTCTAAAGTTTTCCCCTGTTTACATGGATTGAGTCAACGTGTGATTGCAAGATCAACTATGAATATATTAAGCTCACTCAATCCATGTAGCTTTAAAGGGGAAACAGGAACATAGAAAAAGTTGTTTTGGATGTTTCATATCTCATAGAAACTGATTTCAGTGGGGAAAAAAATCAACGCAGTACCAAATTAAGTTAATTAACCTTGAAAAATTGAATCCCTAAACAGTGGTAAAATCAGGAAAAACCTTTACTTCAATATCGTAGATAAAAAAAGCTCTCTATTAGTGTGTGGACCGCGATATTGATGCTTAATTTGACTGCCACACCACAATATACTTCCTCGATGATACCAAGAAACAGTATGTTATTACCCGTTAAAGTCATTGCCATCACAGAATACAGAACAAGACTGAGTGCTTACCTGAACAAGGTCTGGGTCTCCTATTCTTGTGGCAGAGGTAAGCCCTTCTTCAACCCTCTTGATGGCCTTTAATCGGACCTAGCCATTTGTGAATAGATGTATTATCAGGCCATGTGAGGTTAGACACACCATCATATGTGATCCAGCAAACGATCACCTGGCCATGTATGAGTAGACCAAACCTTCACCGTCACTGGTACCCCACTGTTACCCCACTGTTACCTCACTGTTACCCCACTGTTACATCAATGTTACCTCACTGTAATCAATGTTACCCCACTATTACATCAATGTTATCCCCACTGTTACCCCACTGTTACCCCATTGTTACCTCACTGTTACATCAAAATTACCTCACTGTTACTTCACTGTTATTACCCCACTGTTACCCCACTGTTACATCAATGTTACATCAATATTACCTCACTGTTACCTCACTGTTACCTCACTGTTACCTCACTGTTACCCCACCGTTACATCAATGTTACCTCCATGGCTTGTTTTGTATACAACACTTCAGTTGTACATGCTTGTTCAGCAATGATCAGCTCACGTATGACCTGATACTGTGAGGGGGGCAGACAACCTCAAGCAGGGTGCACAAAGGACATGCACTACCTTCGGATCTGGTGGCAGCTTATTAGCACATTCAACTGCGAGGTCGGAATACCCCTGCTTCTTGGAAAGCTCGGCTAGATCAGCAAGAAGCATTGCCTGACTGTGGGAGCTGAGGGAAGGCTGGGGACCAGAGCCTAACTGTTCAGTGCCAGAGATAATGTCTGCCAACAGTGCCTTGATTTTCTGTTTCAGGTCTGGTGTTTGGATGCTACAGATGTGAAACTATTATGAATAAAGTGCGACGTACGATATAGGAGGGTGGTGAACAAGGATATACATGTACGAGGGTGAACGAGGATCCAAGTCTGACTATATGGTACATGGTAGAGTTTAGATACAGTGGTAGTAAACTAAGTTTAATGCAGAGAGTTGCTCGGTGACATATAGTGTTACTAAGCTGACTATAGTAAAAGCGTGCTGTTGCTAAGGCCAAGATGTAAACATATGTTCCCACAGGTGCATTCAATGAACGATCTTAACCACTGGGCATTCATGTCCATTAGCATTTCAGGTCGTTCTTCCACCTACGACACCCCTTTTCCAAATCAAATCATCCCAAACTGTTGTCAATATGGTTCCAGGTTTTATATTTAAGTGGGTACAGCACTCCAGTCATAGCTTTGACTGTGGCCAGTTGTTCACCCTCCACTTCCCCTATTTCCATTATGTATTCAATGTATACATATTTTGATCAAACCAAGATGCTAGTCAGGTGGCTGTCTCAGGGTAGAAGCCCAGGCTGACCCAATGGTGCCCAGCGTCACCCATTGGTCCCTGTAGGCCCCAGTGGTACCAGGCACAGCTGCTACATGCCTGACTGTGGCCAAACACAACCATAAGCCTCAGCATAGGGTGGGGGGTACATTTACTCAGCCTGTAAGAGCAATTGGATGGCATTAAATTAACCATATAGTAAGACTTTATATACATAATGTTCACATGAAGTAAATTCATTGCTAGTATGATACACATTTAGGTAGAAAATAATTTATGAAATGGTGAAATAAATTGAATATTTGTAATTACAATAATTCTAGGAGTCACTTGCAATCAATATTAAATAGCATGGTAATTGATTTTTAAAGGATGTAGGGTATGAGACAGTGAATACCTTACCTTCTAAGCTTGTATAGTTTGTTCCAAGTATTCAGTTCTGGTAAGGTCTTAACTTCCTTTTCCCAGCTCTTAGGGTCCCCAAGCTGGTACTGCATCTGTTGTACACCCAACATAGGACATCTACCTACTGCATTTTGTTCAACCATACCTGAAATTTGAAGAGGTTGACTAATTGATTGGGGACATCCTTTCTAGCTAACTGGATGGCAGCACTAAGTGCCTTTGTGGCTTCTTCTTTTAACCCTGCATCCAGGTGACCAACCACCAAACCTCTGTAACATGAGGTGTATGTAACATGTATGTAACATGAGGTGTATGCAACATGTATGTAACATGAGGTGTATGTAACATGTATGTAACATGAGGTGTATGTAACATGTATGTAACATGAGGTGTATATAACATGTATGTAACATGAGGTGTATATAACATGTATGTAACATGAGATGTATGTAACATGTATGTAACATGTATGTAACATGAGGTGTATGTAACATGTATGTAACATGTATGGAACATGAGGTGTATGTATGCATCGCATGAAGGTGTGTGGTGCATTTTCATTTGTGTACTGACATCAGAAGTTCCATCCTCCAAGGACAGTCTTGTTCCCCTATTTCTTCTAATGCCTTCACCATACTTTGCAAAGGTTTAACACAGAGTTTCTGATAGCCTGGTTTTTGAAATGGCCTGCATAACTTCCAGAGAATCACTGAGGCATTGTAGACTAAAAAATGATAACTGGTACAAAGACACTAGTAATGCATGGTTATTAATAGGCATCACTTGACTACCGCTGTACCATTCAAACTTCACTGCAATGTTCACGGCCGTCTGTATGTGCTGAGTAGCCTCCGATAACTTTGCCTAAAAAGCAATAGCTAATGGTTATAAAAGGCCGCGTTGATATTAAGAACCTTACCCGCTCCAAACAATTGAGCGGGAATGATATAAGTGCTTTGCAAAGATAAGCTCTAATCAGAAACTGATTGACGGGAGGGCTCAAACTGAAGTAGAGCTGAAGGCATTCGACAGCAATGTCTGCATGACCGCTCTGCTTGTGAGGGGTGTGAATACGTGAATACTACAACCCGCGCTTATACGACGAGAATCACCTTTGCAGCGTACTCTGCGAACTGGACCAGCTGAACAGGATTTCCAGCATTCTCAGAGCGACACATCTGTTCTTTGAGTATACAACATGACTCTTTCAACTCTTTAGGTGTGACGTCTTCACCATTCGAACAGCCCTCCATTTCATGCTACCATGGTAACGACATGCATCGCAAATGACGTAGTCTATGCCAATTAAAATCAAGGACTGCAATAGTCCTTGTTAAATTCCCACGCATTCTTGACGAAGAGTTGTTTGTGCTGTCTCATAAAAATAATAGTAAATTTATAATACAGTAATGGTACTGATATTCCAACTTTTAATTTTTAGGTACTACGATTAGGCTTTAGCCATTCCATTCGGTGCGAGATTCGATCACATTAAAAAAATAGTGGAAGAGGGAGTGGTTGGGAACATGACGTCCGAGGTTTCTTTTCCCTGCCTGTATGGAAGTGGTCCAGAGGAGAGAGGATATAACTGAGGTGTTCAGTAAATTATGAAGGAAGAGACTCAAAAGTCACAGAGGTGCGTGGGGGTACGTTTGTCATCCATCCCTGCGTGCATGCAGTTTAAATAATTGAATAGCTCATTCCGAGTGATAGTTTTCAAATGATCAGTATTAAAAAAATTACGCATGGAAAAAAAAAAAAATGCTTACCAATTTTGTTGTCTTCATGGCTACCATGTACCTACACCATGACAATGGGTTAATAAATAATAAAGTTACTAAACTTTTTAAAAATAACATTATAAATGAAATGTTGAGAATGATAGGCTTGGGGTATTAAGAACTATATGTCACCAACTTCAAGTACCAAGACTACACATATATTCAAAGGCTTGGTAAGCCATAATTTATAGTACTAGGCATACGTACCATACGCGCATGGTAGCTTTTATCTACTCGCCTTGTATGTCCATTTCCTTGTGAAAAAAAATAAACAATTATTTTAAGAGTTGCATTCATCATTCTTCTTGGACATATTTCGTATACACCTCTACACCGTCAGAGATGCTAGCAAGACTCAATTATCTGTTCAATTATTTTTGCAGCTTTGTCAAGAGAGGTCTGTGGGGTGTCAAAGAGCTGAGCCCTCAGCACAAGCCTGGACCGAAAGTGGTTCAGCTGTTCTGTGAGTCCAGCAACAGTGCCTGGGACACACAAACTGAGGTATGTGCTCAGCCCACACAGACAATACCTTCTGTGTGTGGTCAAGAGCAGATTGTAACTGACCATCATCAGCCATAACCTTGGCTAGCTCAAGGTGAATGCAGCATCTCAGGGAATGCAAGAGGCTATGGAATAAGAAGAGCTTGCATGTAATTAAAGGGGAGGGGAGGGAGGGGAGGGGAGGGGAGGGGAGGGGAGGGGAGGGGAGGGGAGGGGAGGGGAGGGGAGGGGAGGGGAGGGGAGGGGAGGGGAGGGGAGGGGAGGGGAGGGGAGGGGAGGGGAGGGGAGGGGAGGGGAGGGGAGGGGAGGGGAGGGGAGGGGAGGGGAGGGGAGGGGAGGGGAGGGGAGGGGAGGGGAGGGGAGGGGAGGGGAGGGGAGGGGAGGGGAGGGGAGGGGAGGGGAGGGGAGGGGAGGGGAGGGGAGGGGAGGGGAGGGGAGGGGAGGGGAGGGGAGGGGAGGGGAGGGGAGGGGAGGGGAGGGGAGGGGAGGGGAGGGGAGGGGAGGGGAGGGGAGGGGAGGGGAGGGGAGGGGAGGGGAGGGGAGGGGAGGGGAGGGGAGGGGAGGGGAGGGGAGGGGAGGGGAGGGGAGGGGAGGGGAGGGGAGGGGAGGGGAGGGGAGGGGAGGGGAGAAGGGAGAATGAAGGAGGGGAGACCTGTCAATATTTTGCAGAGCAGAGGATGCAGCTTTGAAAGGTTTAAGAAGGTGGTGGAAACCCCATCGTCCAATACTGTAGAGCTTGTAGAGAGGATTACGAATCTGAAAATAAAAATCTGACTTCAGGAAAAAAAAAGTGACAGGGCATTCTAAAAAGGGGGCGGAGGGGGTGGTACCCCCCACTAAAATAACATATTAACAAAAAATTCGCGTGTTTTAGCGATTTTTTGTTTCGCGTCCGATTTACATGGGAGTAGAACGAATATGTTTTTCCCAGTCATAGGACCTCGCTGGGACACCTCGTTATCACTAGGCACCTTCTACAGCGCCACGGATCGATAAAAGCATTTAACCCCACACGCTTAATTTTGTTAGCAATGGATTGCGAAAGGTATGGCAAGTACTTAAAAAGTAATCAAATTAATAATGTACGACGATATGATTCCGATTCGTGCAAAAGAAAGATTGCATGCGCAGCAGCCGAAATAAGCCTTCAGGCATCGCAACCTCCTGATAAGAGACAACGGCTCCTGTGCACGAGCGCTACGACTGCTTCTCCAGAGGAAGGCTCTACTTGTTCAGTTAAGAATCCATGCACCAACAGACCTGTACCCTGCCAAATATGCCTGAGCACAACAGGGAGTGTATGACAGTATGTGTGGAGCTACCACTATTTAAACCACATGCAGTCAGTGCACCCAAGTCAAACATTAATTGACAGAGGAGGAGGTTCTAAAGTATGCTCTACGTAAAGAAGAGTACGTAGGAGTGCTTGGGAAGGAATATGCAGCAAAGGATCAGGAGAGGAGGCTTGCCATGGATCTCACCAAGTTGAATAGTGATGCTCATCATGCTACTTCAGTTTACCAACTCAGCTCTCTTTTGGAGCAAAGTTGCTTTAGTGCAGGACAGGTGATTATATATTCATTGCTAAGCGGTTTCTTTGTGCAAATTTGTGGTTACATGTGAGGGCGTAGGGTGGTGGGTACTCTTTCATGAAATCTGGGGATGGGTGTTTACAAAACTTTTTTGCCCCCCTCCCCCCATGTATTAACAAATTGCACTGTTTGTGACGTCACGGATGCCCTGTAGCGGTGATGTAATCCATCTGCAGCCGTGGAATTAGGGTCTTCGTATTGTCTCGTACCCAGACCCAGATTTTCACAGCAGCGGATGGATCGAGACTATAACCTGATCCATAGTCAAACTCACAAGCGGCGGAACGTCAATTCATCAATATAAAGCCCACGGTAGAATGGCGTAACATAACGACAGCCGTATCCCGTTGGAAAACTGACAATAGGGACAAATGCATCGCGCCCACTCAATACATCTACTACGCTTCTTAGCCGCTCTTCTTTCAACTTCGAATACCCCAAACGTCCGCACTAGCTCTGCGCGCGGATTCGATTGCTCTCTCCATTTGCGTCGTTAATCGCACGATTATCGGGTTTCAAAACTTACTTTAGGCCATTCCAAATGTGAAGATAGTTTCCCGTCCGGACCTTTTACCAAAACCCATGCGGGCGGGCGGCTATTATCCATTATTTACTTATAATTATTAAATATGAATACATTAATTATTCTATATCTCACATCATCAGGCATGAATACAAAAGGTGGCAGAACTGAAAATTATGGCACTGTATGTCCGGACTGGTAACTATTGATGTCTGAGACACTTAGGCAAGAAGAAACACGCAAGCCTTCTATTATTAAATGGCGGACAACCTTTTGGACTATATTCAACTACAATCACATTTGGAATGGCCAAAATAGTCCAACTCAGCAGTGATGTATGGCAACATTCGTCGTACACGCTCGAACAAATGAATTGAAATTAAAAGTACCGGTATTCCGAAAATTAGAATTATGGACATAATGGTGACATTATGCGGGTGGTCTATAATGACGCGGGCGGAGGACGGGAAAACTACAATCACATTTGGAATGGCCTTATATACATGTACATGTATGATGTATCCTAGTTTTGATCTTTCGTGCAAAGGGTCCGTTGGACCGGTACCCCGTTTTTGCATGAGGAACAAGTAGCTTAACACCGGATCCGTGAGAAAAGAACATTTTTTTGGCCTATTTTGTCGAACTCACTTTTTGGAAAACTAGTCGGAACGGTACCAATTGCCACAAATACTGGTGTACTAAGTAGTTTAACTCCTTAGACGATGTTTGGAGCTACTGCCAGCCTTGCAACTACTTCCGCTGAGGACCTACGTTTGTTTAAAGTCGAGCGGGTAAGGCTGTTAACCGGAAACGGGACACTTTTTTCTGACAAGGATTCTGAGTTTAAAAACAGTATAGGCATGCTCAACTGGATCGGATAAGTAGCGTTTGAAACAATTCTGGCAGTAAACTATCATGCTAGCGTCGAAACAGACACTAAAACTTCTTTGGATCTCGACTCCGGACCCAAATATTGGTCGTGCACAGGCCCAAACACCTAACATTTGGCCATACGTAAGTGTTATTTGACGTCACGTGGGTCTCGGTTACACACGTACGTCACTGTGTAGTTGCTATTTACGTAACAGGTTGCTATAAATTGCACCACGTGAGCCAAATACAATGCCCGTTGTTCGTTTCCGTCCGGTTATTGATGATCTGGTACCCAGACACTGATCAACTACAATGATGTACGTAAGTCCTCGAACGAGGTAAACAACTGTAAATGAGTTTTGTACAAGAACTAAGCAAATTGCCAACACGGTATCCATTGTGGCCTCCTAGTAGTACCAAATGACATTTAAAAACGTATCTAAAGCAGCTCTTAATTGCGTAGGAAAAAAGTGTCCTTCGCAACGCTTCGTGACCGAAAAACTTACAACCGCGTCACTTTGAAATCATACAGGTCCGTGTCCACCATAGATATAAGGCAGACGACAACGCCAAATGTCAAGCCGATAGTTAAACTATCTAAATATATGCTTTCCAGACAATTAGGGGCCTTCCCATAGGCGGTCCAGGGGGCCCGTGCACCACCCTCCAAGGTCCAGTATTAATTAAGTAATTAATTAATTCATTAACCACCTACTTTATTAAATTTCATTTCTATGTTCTCGGTGGCGCGTGTTATGAAACGTCAAAGCAGCATTTTAGAATCTAAATTGTCTGTTTGTGAATCCAACTTATATTACTCAAAAGAGGCTGTATACATGTATGAGCAGTTAATGCGCTTGTAATTTACCGTGCCCCTCCCTTCATTAATATTCATGTGCACCACCCAGCCAAAAATCCTGGATCCGCCTATGCTTCCGAGTTCCGACCAGTGATGCCGCGGCCAGCTTTTAACAATCCGGTCACGTTCACGGCTGGCCGTTTGGATATAGACGGTCACGTTCACGGTCAAAGATGGACCGTATGATTTCAATACGGTCACGTACACGGCTGGCCGTCAGCCGTCAAAATTTTAATACGGTCACGGACGGTCATTATTTATGCTATAGAAGTTTGGCATGCACGTATCAATAGAAATGGTTCATGAACGGTATGCATGGGCATGGCAGAACAAGTGTGAAAGAACAGATTCAATTAACTAAAGGCTTTATTGCAGCTGAGAAAGAGAACAGATTCCATCCTGGCTGGATTCATCCTCCATCTTCACAATGAGTTTCAACTGGGAGAAAACTCGCTCGCACGTGGAATCCACGCGATAACGCATAATCATGGCAAGTCGCGTCCCCAGACCCACATTTGGCAGCAGCGGATGGATTACATCGCGAATACATATTAGGCTTAGTCTCGTACCCAGACCCTAATTCCCAAGCTGCGGATGGATTACATCACCGCTACGTGGAAAGAGGGTCTGGTGAACTGCTGTACTCAATTTTGTCCCGCGATTACATAACATTATTATTCCAACGTCGGGAGGAATGCATGACGTATTTATGAATATGTTTAGCGTCAACACAAATGCAATTAGTTAGTTGAATAATTAATTAACGCAACTGACAGAGCAAACGTTTCCAAACAACGCCTCGCTCGTTGTCCTTCCTCCTTCACGCATCAACTGCCCAAGGCAGTAATGGCTTAACAAGAGACTCCCAGGCCAGTTGGAAGACATACGAAGACATCCCGATCCAGTAGTACGTCTACGATGATTGGGAAGTGTTTGTCGTATGTATAAAACAACCCTTACGTTCGCCCGCTCACTTGATCGTTCGCCGTACATCGTCTATCCCCATCGCAATTACCAATAACTCCCTATAATAACTAAGGTATGCAATTACTCCATACCTCCTCTTTCCACGTAGCGGTGATGTAATCCATCCGCGCAGCTGTGGGAATCAGGGTCTGGGCACGAGACTATATCAGGCTGGGGATGAGACTATGTCATGGCGAGGGGGACAACGTAAATAATAAAATGGTTCCAAGGCCACGCAGTGGCGTATTTAGGGGGAGGCTCAGGGGGCTAAGGCACCCCCCTCCGACCCAAGAATGAATATAATTAAAACAATCAAATAGTGGTACGCTCATAATTTCCCTTCGCACTCTGCCCCCACCGAAAAAAAAAGTCTCGTGTTTAAACGAGCGTATCTTCGTAATCATGAACGCAGCTGCATGCGTGCCGTTCTTTAAAATCCTGTTGCCTGGAGTACCAGCTCTTTCCTGAAATGCTAAACAGGATGAAGCCAGGTGCTGATTACATACACTTTTACAATATAAATGGCTCTAAATTTATCCTTGGCATGGATACAGTTTCAGAAGTTTGCAGATCTTCCATCAGCAGATTGTACCCGCAGTATTTTAAAGCTGCATTGCTGGCAAATGCCAGAGCGCTTATTGGTATTCACAACATACTCAGCGGTGTGCTAAAGCGCTATAGATGGTTTCGGTGAGAAGTCGTTTCCCTGGAAACGCGTGACCTGAATAATTGAAGTGGAGGGCAAGGTATTAGATACGTGAAATGGTATGGAGGTGTTGTGCTTTTGGCTGTAGAAATCGTGGTGGTCAGCGTTTGGGCCTAGGTTTCATCGGTTTCCATTCAAAAATGAAGGCAGACTACGAAGGTGGATTCAAGCGGTCCGTAGAGAGGATTGGCAGCCTTCGAAGTACTCGCGAATCTGTGGCGACCATTTTGTGTCATGTTAGTTAGAAGTGTGGAAGTCCCAATTGAGTGAGGGAGCCATTTGTTTTTATTGTAGGCAAGCCTGTTGACGAACCCAGTGATGTGGCTATGTCTCTTCACGATTCTCTTTCAAGGATGGTATGCAAAAGGATGTATTTGATCAAAATGATGGCAGTGAAAGCGCGGCAGGGCGAAAGCGGGGCAAAGAAGAAAAGGAGAGGTGTGCTTTATATTATCTCTGCTTCAGCTCTAGAAGGTCGTTTGCTAGTTCACGCAGGACTCGCAACAGACAGAAATCATCAGTATGGGAGGTTAGGGATGCAGCCCCCATGTCTGGAATAGCCACCCCATCTGCACCAATAGCTGGATCTGCTGATGTCTTAGCAACGATGATGAGCATGTGTGCTGTCATGCTGCCCTGCTTTGCCTTTGGCTACAGCCTACAAAAGCTATAGGCCTACATGACGGAGGACAAAGATGTCTGTTGCCGATCGATTGCTATAAGCCTACTTGCTACATGTATGGACCTAGCTTATCGATTACAGATAGGTCTGTAGACATGTACACCGTGCATTCTTTTAAATAAGCTTAACTTAGCAAGCTAGTGCAGTCGGCAACGATCAAGCCAGATGACCGTGCAATAGGCCCTAATCCACGCTTCGTGGGCCTGCATGGTCTGCACTTTTGGTTGCCTTGGCCGAAACACACCACAAACACAGTCCTCACAGAGCCCGATTGAAACTAGTTGTAGGCTTCAAGTTCGATAAAATAGCCAAATATATTGCCATACTCTATACGCTGCCACAACGACATAGCATCGCCGAAACGACGACCATCACCCCTCATGAAAAGGTCATCGCTTGGTGTCAGCCCCACCGACTCCAGTTTTTGTTTGTAACGCTCCTTTCGCTTGAAATCTGCCGATCCATCACGATTTACCATACGTCTCAATAATGTTTTGCCCTCCATAACAATTTCACATGACTCTCACGTGACGCGCGGGTTCTCACCGAAATCATCTATTCGGCGGCTTCTGGATATACATGTATATGCATGCACCCTATTAGTGTATGCGCTTGGCGCCATCCTTGGCGATTGCAGACATTCTTGCCGATTGAGCCGTTGTTAAACTATACTGCTGAGTGGGCGTGGTTGCAAAAAATTTCGCGCGCGCGTAGCGCGCTATCCGTTCGGCACCCCCCTCCTTCATTTTCTGGATACGCGCCTGCCACGTGTTGGTGACAGTCGGGTTTGCTGCAGACTTCCCCGCGCTATCAGGTGGCTTATCCTCAAAGGTTCTTGGAAAGACGACATTTGCCACGCAGAGAAAAAAATCCACTGCACGTGACGCTAGTGACGTGTCAGGCTTAATGGACCGTCAAAAGTTCTGACGGTCACGGACGGCCAGCAAATAAATTTGACGGCCAATTATTTTTCACGGTTTAACCACGTGATCGGTAAGCTTCCCGGTCACGGTCACGGTCGGCCGTCAAAAACCGTCAAATGAATACGGTCACGGACGGTCCGTGCTGGCCGCGGCATCACTGGTTCCGACTAATTTTTAGAAAGTTGGGTTCGACAAAAAAACTGTCCGATTCTCACGGACCCGGTGTTAAATACTGTAATTTAATCTTGGTTGAATTTCATTTGTTGCTTTGATTCTAGTGCCTTTGGCTTTCTCGTTTTCTCCCGAGTTCTGTCGCCAAAAGAAATAATAATCTGGGGTTGTATGAAATTTTGAATTCATCAGTATCAATAGTGGGTACCTATCTGGAAAATAAAGGAAGAAGGATGAGAAGGACGGGACCCGTACGAGAATCGAATACGACCTTTTTACAGGCGCGAGCGTAGTCTCGTACCCAGACCCACGCCACAGCAGCGGATGGATTACATCACCGCTACGTACTCCCCGTAGCGGTGATGTAATCCATCCGCTGCTTTGGCGTGGGTCTGGGTACGAGACTAGCGCGAGCGCACGAGATCATTCATCGGTACAAAGGTAGGTCGCGTTTTTAATGACTTCATAATTGTGGTAATATGGAACTACACAGTAGTACATGTAGCTCTGTTAAAGTGCTAAGTTGAAGCATGTAATCTGTTAATAAATTGATCACATATTAAAATGGGCCCAAGAAATAGAAGGAAATGTACACTTTGCGTGTTGGTTGCGATACCATTTGTGTTCTTTCTCGCTTCGCCTGTGCTGCTTCAGAAGTCGCCGATCTTCAAAACTACTGCGGACGTCAAATGTTACGCCACGCCGAAATTCAACGACCTCGACAATCAATACGAGTCTTGGCCGACGGCACCAAATAACCACTCGTCGGAGCCAGGTTGGGTCAAATTTAAGGCAGCTCTTGGGGCGTACAGCCGTTTCCATAAACACGGAATAGAGAGGTTGCGAACTGGTCCAGGTTCCGACGTTCGAACGCTTACCTGGGCCTGCAGTCAGAACAGTTGTGCCGGCCTTGGAGACCAGCTCCTCAGGCTACAGCTGTTTTTCCTCCTTGCAATAATATCGGATCGGGTTTTTACGATCTACTGGGACGACAATTTGAAGGAAAGCACCAAATATCTGGGCCACAACGAAATAGACTGGACATTTTTCGACGATAACATGGGTATGTGCTCGGACGCTGATATGACATGCTCCGACAGGATCTATACAACAACGTCAATGTTTGGATTTGGTTGGAACAAGAAGGAGTTTGCTCAGTTTAGTGAGACTCTCTTAGGGCCTACGCAGCATATAACAGTAACCGGTCTGGTTTACGTCAGCCTTACGCTTCTCACCAACGAAGATTGGCTCGCCCCAGCAAGTGCAGTAAACACGGGCCTTGAGAAGATTGGAGTGAACGAAATCCTTAGTTTAGGTGATGAAAATTCGTTTACAGTAGGACATAAAACTTTGTGGTATTCACTTCTACACACCTTCGGAATACATTATCTCGTAGAAGTTCCAGAAATCAACAATGGGCGTGTGAAGGCTAGCGAACCCTTGATACATCTTGGCCACAATATTTTCTGCTACCTTTTTAAAATTTCCAAAAGTGTCGCATTGGAAGTAGCACAAGCGAAGGCGGCCCTGGTAATACGGGCACACCAGTATGTATCCGTACATCTACGTACGGGGTTTAAAGGCACCATATACGAGGAAAGCATCGCCACCAGATGGCTGCACAGAAATTGGAAGATATTTGAAGACGAGGATGTCTGGGCGTGTATCATGGATTACAGCCTTACGCTAGCGGACACAAGGATAGGGCCGGGGTCACCTGTGTACCTGTCAACAGACTCCGACCTTGCGAGAAAGTGGGCCCTAGCCAGGTACAACCCAAGGGTTAGGATGTCCGAAGGAGTGGTGACGCACTCTGCTCACTCCAAAACTACATGTGATAAAGCCCAGACATCATTGTGGACCGACATATTTATCCTTGGTGACGCACATACCATGATACGCGGAGATAGTTCGTTTGCAACAATTGCCACGTTTTTATTTCCAATGGAACTCCAGAGGCAATCTCTGATTATGTACAACGAAGAGTTACGCTGTATTGCCTCGTATGTTGGAAAGAGTGTCTCTTGCATATGTTGAAGACAAATTGCATCGTATGTACATGTTAATTATCAACTTGTTCTATATGAAGGCACACATGGTAATGCAATGAAGGCACACATGGTAATGTACAGAGATCCATAATGTTGAAATCAAAGCAAGTCTGTGGTTCACTTCTTCCTATGTCTTTCCCTTTTAGTCTCATGCTGAATCTCTTCAAGGTCCTGCATAATCTGCCGCGTCTTCCTCTCCCTTTCAGCATCTCTAAAAAGGTCCAACAAGCCATTTATACAAACACACTAAACATAACACGTGTAGGAACAACAGCACCATAGCCTTGGTAATTCATGAATTTGATCAGTCACTCTCCAATGCTATCTAATGGACATTACTAATATATTGTACCGTAGAGTACCGCGAGATATCCCCCCTCCGCCCCCACCGAAAAAAAAAATGGCCCGTGTTTAAACAAGCGTATCTTCGTACTCGTTAACGCTTCCGCGTACCTGTTTCAACATTTCAGTATAGAACCGGCACTCCAACAGGATTGTAAAGAATGGCACGCAGCTGCGTTCATTATTACGTCGATACGCTCGTTTAAACACGGGCCATTTTTTTTGGTGGGGGCGGAGGGGAACTCGCGGTACTCTACGGTACATGCAATGGTGTTCCCAACTGAAAAATGTTTTTGTCTCTGCAAAGCAGTTCAGGCCATTTTTGATACATTGGTTGTTAAGTTCAGCCCTGCTTTAGTGATGTCGCAAGGTTTGTGTAGATGTATAAGTTTGACAATATTATACATGGATTTCTGTATGTGAAATAGTATTTTTCCTATTGATAGAAATCTCAAGATGCACATAACTGTACAGGGATACCTACTGGCTCCATTACTACAGTACAGGGATACCTACTGGCTCCATTACTACAGTACAGGGATACCTACTGGCTCCATTACTACAGTACAGGGATACCTACTGGCTCCATTACTACAGTACAGGGATACCTACTGGCTCCATTACTACAGTACAGGGATACCTACTGGCTCCATTACTACAGTACAGGGATGTCTACTGGCTCCATTACTACAGTACAGGGATGTCTATTGTCCTGATACCTTCCCTTCACCACACTGCACTATGGTAATCAACAATGGACACATCTGTTAGCTGTTCTAAACCTTTTGTCCTAGACACTATACTGACATTCATATCTGACCAAATGAGACAACTGATAATGCCAGTTCAGCCCACTTAATAGACCCTCCTCCTCAGCCAACTGACCTCTCTAATTGCTCTTTAAGCTTCTCCCTAGCCAAGAATGCAGTGTCCCTTCTGATCTCACGTACAGCACCCTGGGGTGAGGAGGGGAGGAAGGAGAGGGAGAGGGAGAAGGAGAGGAAGGAGGGGAGGAAGGAGGGGGGAGGAGGGGACGAAGGACAGAAGTGGCAATAGATTGGTTAATTACTATTCCTGTGGTTACCTACTTTCATCTCTCTCTTGACTTTATGCACCAGCCTCTGCCTCTCCCCAACAGTTCTGTTCACAGCCTTCTTCCTCCCTACTTCATACCTGGGAAAGGACCAATTGGAACCATCCCTCCATTCATCCACCCACCATCCATGCAACAACACATATCTAACGTACTCTTCATCGAACTCTGGTTTGTAAAATTGAATTGAGATAGGCTTATGCTTCAGCAGCTGCAAAGCAGGCTTGGTGACATCAGATCTACTTCTGATCAACTCTAGAGTTTTGTTGAATACATTCTGTTGAACACAAAAAGACTCACACCCATACCAGGGACCACCACAAATATGGCTACCTTTGCAGAGGGAGTCCAGCTCTCCTGCAGCATCAGACTGCAACAGCAAGTATGCCTGTAATATGCAGTGATGGGCGGGGCACGTGCACTGCTCACCTTTCCAAGTTGGCAGCAGCTGCCTGGAAGATTTCCTTGAAGGAAGGTAAGTCAGCATATGTGTCTGCATACTTCTGCACCAGCCTAGCACAGTGCACGGCAACAGTGCTCCTGTAAAATAAGGCACCTCCCCCTGGTCACTGCTGGAGCCACGCCCACAGATGTAGGCACTACCACACATGTACATACCTGCAAGCTGTTGTGGGTGTAGTCAACTGTTTTGTTTTGATGTCTGCAAGAAGTTGCAAAAGGCTACACACACACACAAACACACACACACACATACAAAACCACACATATACACACACACACACAATAAGCACAAATTGTCATAGGAATTCACCAGGCAAAGCACACAAGGACACACTTGGTGTATGACGACAAGGAAGCCTCCTCAGGACCATCGGATTGGCTGCTAAGATGTGTTCTCAGAGCACACTTGTGTACAAAAGGGGCGTACACAATACCTGTGGACATACAACCCCCAAACATCATTAATTTATGCCACATGCAGCGCAACGAACACACACCCTCTCACCACACCCACTCACCCTGCCTTCCAGCACTAAAATACCCCAGCAAGCTGGTCAAAAACGTGACAGCTTCTGGTATGAACCGCTTTGAAAGGCCAACATACTGGGTGCAATGGAGTACAGATGAAGATGGATATCAGTGGCCCCTCCCCCTCCATACGTACCTCAGTTAGGGTATCAACTATGGCCAAACCTCCACACACATCCTCCATAGACTGCACATGGCACTGTGGGGACAAAGGTCATTGTTTGAAAAGGGACACACCCCTGACATGCTGGGAAGGGCTGGCCATGCACTCAACATGCTAGGAAGGGCTGGCCATGCACCCAACATGCTGAGAAGGGCTGGCCATGCACCCAACATGCTGGGAAGGGCTGGCCATGCACCCAACATGCTGAGTAGGGCTGGCCATGCACCCAACATGCTGAGAAGGGCTGGCCATGCACCCAACATGCTGGGAAGGGCTGGCCATGCACCCAACATGCTGAGAAGGGCTGGCCATGCACCCAACATGCTGAGGAGGGCTGGCCATGCACCCAACATGCTGGGAAGGGCTGGCCATGCACCCAACATGCTGAGAAGGGCTGGCCATGCACCCAACATGCTGAGAAGGGCTGGCCATGCACCCAACATGCTGGGAAGGGCTGGCCATGCACCCAACATGCTGAGAAGGGCTGGCCATGCACCCAACACGCTGAGAAGGGCTGGCCATGCACCCAACATGCTGAGAAGGGCTGGCCATGCACCCAACATGCTGGGAAGGGCTGGCCATGCTAGGAAGGGCTGGCCATGCACCCAACATGCTGGGAAGGGCTGGCCATGCACCACCAACATGCTGGGAAGGGCTGGCCATGCACCCAACATGCTGGGAAGGGCTGGCCATGCACTCAACATGCTGGGAAGGGCTGGCCATGCACCCAACATGCTGGGAAGGGCTGGCCATGCACCCAACATGCTGAGAAGGCCATGCACCCAACATGCTGAGAAGGGTTGGTACATGCTGAGTAGGTTAGGTTCTTTACCTTCCTCAAAAGGCATCCCATAATCAACATGGCAGGTGTGGTCACAGGGTGTCTGTGGTCCGAGGTTGGAAACAGAACAGCTATCATTCTGAAGACTAGCAGCTGCAGGGATTGTTTAAATAACTACAGATATGGGGGAGGGGGAGGGGGAGGGGGAGGAGGAGAAGGGGAGGAGGAGGAGGGGAGGAGGAGGGGAGGAGGAGGAGGGGAGGAGGAGGAGGGGAGGAGGAGGAGGGGAGGAGGAGGGGAGGAGGAGGAGGGGAGGAGGAGGAGGGGAGGAGGAGGAGGGGAGGAGGAGGGGAGGAGGAGGAGGGGAGGAGGAGGAGGGGAGGAGGAGGGGAGGAGGAGGAGGGGAGGAGGAGGAGGGGAGGAGGAGGAGGAGGGGAGGAGGAGGAGGGGAGGAGGAGGGGAGGAGGAGGAGGGGAGGAGGAGGAGGGGAGGAGGAGGAGGGGAGGAGGAGGAGGGGAGGAGGAGGAGGGGAGGAGGAGGAGGGGAGGAGGAGGAGGGGAGGAGGAGGAGGGGAGGAGGAGGAGGGGAGCAGGAGGGGAGGAGGGACTCACAGATGAAAATGGTGGATACTGATGTGGGAATTTGTGGGTGTGGTCATGCAATAGTTCCAGATGCCTCCTGAATACCATTGCACTATGGACCGAGTCAATTTGGGCCAACTTGAACAACGACCTGTGCACAGGACCTGAACATACAACACACCATTAATGAACCACACTCAGCCCATTACTTGGCCAGTCCATTAATGGTGGTGAGAGCAGTCATGGTAGGCACCTCGGCTAGCTGGAGGCAATACTCCACCAGAATGGTAAGGAAGCCCTAGTGTTATGTCACACACCACACACAAAGACCATACTATCACTGTCCACAAAGAGCACCCTGGCACCTCGCAAGTAAAGTATAAGGTGTCTCCTACAATATACAAAGATTGCGTCAAAATTATTCGCAATCATTATTAACACCGGTTCCGTGAAATTCTAATACTTTTTTGGCCTATTTTGTCAAACTCACTTTTTGGAAAATTAGTTGGAACGGTACCAATTGCCACAAATAGCGGTGTACTAGGCAGTTCAACTCCTTAGATGATGTTTGGGCTACTGCCAGCTTTGCAACTCCTTCCGCTGAGGACCTACGTTTGTTTTGAGTCAAGAGGGTAAGGCTATTACCGGAAACGGGACACTTTTTTCTGACAAGGTTTCTGAGCGTAAAAACAGTATAGACATGCTATCTGGATCGGATAGGTAGCGCTTGAAAAATTTCTGGCAGTAACCCATCACACTAGGGTCGAAACAAACACTAAAACATCTTCCATCTCAACTCCAGACCCAAATATTGGTCGTGCACAGGCCCAAACGCCTAATGATTGGCCATACGTAAGTGTAATTTGACGCCACGCAGGTATCAGTTACACACTTACGTCACTATGTAGTTGCTATTTATGTAATATGTTGCTATAAATATGCACCACGTGAGCCTAATATTTCTCCTGTTGTTCGTTCCTGTCCGGTTATTGATTATCTTGTACCCAGACAAAAATCATCTACAATTATCTACGCAAGTCCTCGAACGAGGTAAACAACTGTAAGTACGTTTTGTACAAGAACCAAGCTATCTGCCAACATGGTATCCATTGTGGCCTCCTAATCGTTCCAAATGACACTCAAAAGCGTATTAACCGATTAATTCCTGTAGACGCAAATAGGCATTAAATAGGTGTTTACTGTTTCCAAGGTATTTTGGGTGAGGTGACCACAAATCAATGAAAAATTATACCGATTTGAAGTTCTTCATGAACATGGGCTCAGTGGGTACTAATCCCTTCCTGGATTTGAAGTTCTTCATGAACATAGCTTCAGTGGGTACTATCCCTTCCTGCCACACAAATTTTTGTGGCCACATATGAGATCAAATCACCTTTACCCAATAAACTTTATTTAGGCATCAATTGGTTAATAGTGGCTCTTGATTGCCTAGGAAAAACGTGTCCTTCACAACGTTTCGTGACCGAAAAACATAAAACTGCGTCACTTTGAAAGCATACAGGTAAGTGTCCACGATAGCTATAAGACGCCAAATGTCTAGACGATAGTTAAACTGTCCATACATATGCCTTTCCAGACAATTGGTGGTGTTCCGACTAATTTTTATAAAGTCTGTTTGACAAAAAAACAAAATTTCACGGAACCAGTGTTAAATTAACCAGCAACCCACGTCTTAATTTACTTAGTAGATCGAACACCCACAAGACTATATGATAGTTACCATACCTTCAATAAGGCACCCCCACAAGACTATATGTATATGATATGATAGCTACCAGACCTTCAGTCTCTCCTTGTTCTGAGGGCTCAGAGAAGGATGGTTGCAGGCATAGACCCTGTCCACTGCAGTCCTACACTCTTCAGGTGACCTACAAACATTGATGACATCACCTCAGTACATGACCCCCCACATATTGGCACTATATAACCCCCCCCCCCCCCCCCAATATAATTATTGGCCCTACATGACCCCCCCCCCCCCCCCCCCCCCACACACACATATTGGCCCCATCCCAACAGGTACCTGTTGTGTACAACAGTACAAAACTCCCCAAGTGAAGATGGCACTGAGGTATAGAGAAGGCACATTAGATGGGGATGAAGGGCGTGGTAACAGGAGGGTCATGTACCTTTAAGCACAAAGGGAAGCTCTCTGCTAGCCTGATCCATCTCTGCCCCTATCTAAAGTGAAAGAATGGAAATCCCATCTCAGGCGACCGCCAAAACTACCTTTATTGAAGGAATATTGTCGTCTCCAATCTCTTCCTTGCAGTCCTGAGAATGTTTATCTGAATCCTCATTGTCATGGGAACCTCTATCTGAATCTGCAAGAATAGAAAGTAGTAGCCTGACCCATCAAATATCCCCCCCCCCCCCATCCCTCTCGTGCCCAGACCACAGCAGTGGTGGATTGATTACATCACCACTGCTATGCTAGCACAGCATGCACAGCTACAAGGTTCACAGGCTTATTGGACAACTGTCACATGAAATGTATTGAATATCTGATGAGATATTATGCTCTTGTTATATAAGCAGCCTGGGTATTGACCACCTACAGTGGAAATGTGGTATTTGATCCTAAAATTATTCTTGATATGAATTTGGTTCATTTTGATTAAAATGCACAGAAATTAAAACCTGACAATGCATGTTTGTTACATAAGTGTTTGCCAATTAGCATCCATAAATAGTGCATGTCACGTGGCTGTTTGGTTTCACTACAATCTTTGATAGTAAAAAAATTACCATTATAGTTTTAGGTAAAAATCCCTCTCGTTTGCTTATGAATTGTTACAAATCATGGTATATAGGAAGAGTGGTCGTTTCCCCGTCGTTTGCTTGGGTTGATTCTTAGTCCAGTAAAAGGAAACGGTGTGTGTACACAAATGAATCACGCATTTGTATCGAAAATATAGAATCTGATTGGTGGTTTTTGGAATTTTTTTTTTGCCTGGCAAAAAGAATTGTGTCTCTAGTCATCTAACGCATGCACAGTCGATGCAGACCACCCCTCCCCTCCCCCCTCCCCCCTTACTACCACAAGTTCAAGAATGCACATATAACACACACACACACACCAGGAGAGGGGGGGCAGATTAAAATATTTATGCCTCCTACCTTAACCAAACGCAGTATTAACAGTGTTAGTTTATTTAGCAATTTCTTAATACCGGGATGAAAGGGTTAACCCAACATCTCACCTGACTCCAGGTCAGAGCCATATTCCTCGGCCAAGTTTTCCTCTCCTTCACTGTCCTCTTCCTCTCCTTCACTGTCCTCTTCCTCTCCTTCACTGTCCTCTTCCTCTCCTTCACTGTCCTCTTGCTGGTCCCCAGACTCTTCACCAGACTGGTTTTCATCCTTTTCTTTGTAATGAGCAACCATGCTTTACATGCCACTCCCTCTCACTGCGGACATGACTACCTTTATGCCTATCAAGAGGTTTGCGTGCCTCATCCCCAGCCCTTTCCTCATCTTCCTCCGCCTCAGAACTGTTCCCATTGCCATCAGGTATAACAGGTCTGCCATCTTTGTCGTAGCTTAGCATAAATTGCACCCTACGCTTCTTTGACCTTGAGATGACAACAAGGCACCTCCCACTCACACAGGCTGCCCAATGCGGCCACATTACACTCACTTGTCATTAATATGGTCTGCCGATGTATTAGGCGGGTGATGGTTTAGGGGGAGTCCCTTCATCCTACAGACCCTCTCCATCTACATATGTAGGACCAGTGGGTTAACACAGACATAAAGTTAGAATCAACTTAGCTGAAAATAGATTAGAATTATGTTTGTATCTTGAATAGTATATTATGATATAATTAGACTGCATGCATAGTTATAATGTCTTGCAGTCTGGGGGTAACCCACACCCCCTCAAGAGTTCACCCGAGCTCAGGCAAATAAAGATCATTGTTCTTAACTTTCACAAAAAAGTTATTATCGCCAAATGTTTAAGAACCCATTCCAGACCTACGTACGTTTGAAAAGAGTAAGTTATTTTCCGTATCTTTGAAGTGGCCATATCATAGATATTAGAGTACAATTGAGTCGGGTCCCCAGACTAGAGTACCCGCCCCCCTAGCATGCCACCTTGTGAATCACGACAATAAGTCTTCGCTAGGCTTTTTTTTTGAGCCCTCTCGTCAATGAGGAAGTCAAAAAATTAGGCACTCTTATTTCCACACCTCTTTTTATTATTATTATTGACGAAGCTCAAACAGAAATTATTATTATTATTATTTTTATTGTTGTTATGGAAACGGCACATGTGCAATATAATCTTAACGACATTGGTTACTGTACGTAAACATATAATGCACATTGCTATAGTCTAAATCAGTTAGACACTGTCACCTTTGGGATCAAGGTAATTTAGAATCCCTTCAGGCCCTCAGTAGCGCCCTTGCTACGCTCGGGATGCTACAGCCCAGGGCCCTCGGGGATTCTAAGTCACTTAGCTCCCTCTGTTTGAGTGTCTAACCATTGTATAGCAGATGATTACAATCCTGACCTCCAGCAATACCCCAGGAGGTAAACCCGGAAACTAGGGTGCACATTCAACCCCACTCTGGACAGCAAGACAGCAAACAAACTAGCAACACAACCCCACACACCTCCTGCTTCTCCAGTCTTTCCTTCTCAAGAGCCGCCAACTCCGCCTCACTCTTAAGACTGTCTGTGGGCTAAACATCTTGCATTTATGAACGACGCGACACAGACTCCTTCACACGCACCCTCCCTCTTGCTTCAAACGTCATCTTTCTCACTGTCATATCGTAGTCGTCTGGGGCAGGTTTGTCATCATCTGGTGACTGTACAACCAATAGACCAATCATGTCAGGTTGTACCACCACTGAACATAGCCTGGCCGTAGCCACACCCTCGCATATACAAGTGTATATGAGAGGGTGTGGCTATGCCAGACTACACTGAACACACGTACAGCTTTAGGAACAAGCCCTTGCACTGCCTTCCACTGCTCGTCAATGTCGTGAAGCAGGTCTTCTGTTCTCTGCTTCAGCTGCTGACGCTCGTACTGGGAAACAAAAGGTGCACGATGTCATTGTCTAATGTCACTGGGGGTTAAACACAGGAAGCAGAAGCGCATGTGCGAAGCTTAATCTTGCAGCATTAATGTTTAAATGATCACACGTTACCCTTGGGGAACGTTCGTTCCCCAAGGGTAACACACATTTGCTGGCCTCTAACTCCCACTAGGTATAATGGCTATGCACAAGTCCTTCACTATGTGGCATTATTATCTGATCCCAACATCCCACTGTACTTAACTGGTAGTGCTCCATACATTTTATGCCATACACATTACCCCTGTGGAACATGGTGCTTGGGCAGATAGACATTAAAGCTTGTCATCACTGACGCGTGTGTGTGTGTGTGTGCATAGTTTTGGAGAGGCTCTAAATGTACCAACACTATGCAAGATCCCAGTTGTCCACTCCAAAGTGTCAACCGTACCTTCTGTGCCTTCGATTTAGCAACCACCTCATCAAGGATCTCTTTGCGTGATTTGGTCTTTTCTCCTAGCTGGAAAGAACCATGACACACACGTTCTGCATGTCTTGTGGCCTCACTTTAGCACTATCACCAACATCTTCGTCCTTTTTCTTCTTGAGAAAGCCACCAAAATGTGTATCCCGTATGTCTTCTGGATATTATAATAAGACATCACACCCACACATACACACTCAACACCCATCACACCCACACCTACATACACACCCACACCTACACCCACACCCACACCTACACACACCTACACACCCACACACACCTTCAACGTCTTCCTCATCGCTAGTGATGCGGATATCTTCGAAGCTCTCCATGTCACCAAGGGACTGGCCATAGTGCGTCAGCTGGTCGGTCTCGTCCCCAGGAAGATTGTACACAGTTCCGCGGTCGTGCTTCTTCTGCAAGTAGCATATAAATATAGTATGTAGTGGCATCGCACCATATGTGATCAACACTGCTGGCTACCTGTTTTTCAAGCATAAATCGTTGCATCATCTTCTCCTCGGCTGATAAGGCTTCGTCATACTCGCCGAAACGTCGGTCGACGAACTTGTTGGACTTATTTCTACGCTTGTATTCCTCCAACAGGGTCTTCTTCCTCTGCAGTTTTAACTTCAAATGATATACAGGTTCGATTATCTACAACGTACTTTCTGGACTGCTTTGGAACGAGAAACTCCAGGCAAACCCCTCTCCGATTTTGACTTCCAACACAATACATCGTGTTTCTTTCTATTCACGCGCAGTTCGAAAGGGTTTAGAGCTTTCTCTTCAGTCTTTTGCTTTTTCTTGCTCCCAACTATATCCGATCTTTTCCGTTTCCCAGACATTTACAACACGTGTTTCACTCCACTACTATTAACGATACTATACAGCAATTAATAATTAACTAATTTTGCCTCGTTCCCAGTGGCGCGCGATGGATTCGAAACATGTGGTGAAGTCTCTGCAGAAACAGAAGCAGAAGACCAGAGAATTCTCCGAAGACGAGGTTCCTCGGCATTTGATGGTTCGTATTATTACTTAAATTGCATTTTAGGTTCAAAAACGGTTGGAAGAAGGCCTGAAGGCGGGCGAGCTCCCGCTGGTCCTAAGGCAGCTGTTTGACGGTAAATTCTGTCCCTGTGTTTGAATTACGTCACTGTATTATTTAATGCCAGGGTACCCCCAGGAAAGAAAAGAGACTGTAATCAAGACTGCAATCACAGTCAGCATTAATATTTTAAATTCTGACCAGTTGCAAACTTCGATAGCTAAGGAGATTGTAGGGAAGATACTTCTTGAGGTGTGGAACCATGGCCACACACTAACAGCTGCGCGCTATAACGTGGTGTGGCCGTTGTCTTTGCTGCAGGTTGGAAAGCTTGAGGCCACATCTGTTGTTGTTCTGGCTGAGCAGTTAATTGAAGGGATTAAGACAGGAGCCGTCTCCAATGGACAGTGAGTGCACGCATAGCAGTGTCCAATGGGCAGCGAGTGTCCAATGGGCAGTGAATGTCCAATGGGCAGTGAATGTCCAATGGGCAGTGAGTATCCAATGGGCAGTGAGTGTCCAATGGGCAGTGAGTGTCCAATGGGCAGTGAGTGTCCAATGGGCAGTGAGTGTCCAATGGGCAGTGAGTGTCCAATGGGCAGTGAGTGTCCAATGGGCAGTGAGTGTCCAATGGGCAGTGAGTGCACATACCTACAAGCAACATAAATGCTTGTATCCTAAACTGTGCACTCTTCACTCTAAATTAGGCTGCCAAAATTTGTATATCAAGCCATTAAAATCAAAGTGAAAGGTCTGGGTACCAGTATACTTAGTGTACATGTTAAAGTCACAAATAATACCAAAATGAGTTACTTAACTTTGACCAATCCAGTGGTGAGTAAATTTTGAAGGCTTTTGTTGTTCGTTTAACGGTTTAAGTTATCTTGATTGTGTTTGCAACAAGTATAATAACACTTTGCACCTAAGATAATTATAATTTGTTAAAGTGTTTGCAGTTAGTATTTACAAAAAAAAAATCAAAATCCGTCTGGCAAATAACTTTAGAACTAGTCCAATGCCTTCTGCCTCCCCATTAGCTCCCTCGAACTCTTTCCCAAAATATTGTCCGTCATTACCAGTCAGAGGTTAATCAAAGGTCAGTTGTATCACCGCACTCATCTCACTCATCTTCCTCAATTCGTCACCTCCTCATATATATATATGTGTATGTTTCCATGGTTGCTCTACCAGGCAGCGTGGGAGAGATGTCTGGTGTGGAGTATAAGGCTCACTTGTTGAATGACTTGTGCAGAAACAAGTGAGAGTGGTAACCATAGTGATCATTCGGTCAGCACTTGCGCCCTTAGGTGGGATCCTAGCTGCATCCTTCATATTGCCAACATGTGTAGGTAAGTGTAGTGAGGGTATGAGGGAAGGTGGCATGGACAGGGTATGAGGGAAGGTGGCATGGACAGGGTATGAGGGAAGGTGGCATGGACAGGGTATGAGGGAAGGTGGCATGGACAGGGTATGAGGGAAGGTGGCATGGACAGGGTATGAGGGAAGGTGGCGTGGACTAGGTATGAGGGAAGGTGGCATGGACAGGGTATGAGGGAAGGTGGCGTGGACAGGGTATGAGGGAAGGTGGCATGGACAGGGTATGAGGGAAGGTGGCATGGACAGGGTATGAGGGAAGGTGGCATGGACTAGGTATGAGGGAAGGTGGCGTGGACAGGGCTGTGAGTGGATTTGGTCTATACTTGTGTTGGTTTGATCCTTTTATTCACCAATGGTTGCTCTTTTTTGAGGAAGAGAGATCCCACTGAGTCCGAATGAACTTCTGTTTATTGTTAAAAAGCTATTCAGGTAAAAGGGGGAGGGGTCTGAAGCATGTACACAGTACACAACTGCAATTCCTCTGTCTCTAGGGAGACAGCATCATTGCCAATCTCAGAGGTTCCTGCTCTCGTCTATCAGTTGCTCGTGCTTTCCACCAAGGGGCACAAAAAGTTTATTTTGGCTGGAATTAGAGCACTGTTCATCCATTTTGATGAACAGGTGTCAGTTGTGGCAGAGAAGAATCAGAAAGAGTAAACCGTATTCATACTGCATCGTTCATCATCATTACATGTCATCATTTGCCATCACATCATCATTACATTATTTGCCATCGTGAACATCATTATTACATCATTTGCCATCACATCATCATTACATCATTTGCCATCACATCATTATTACATCATATGCTACATATCATTACATCATTTGCCATCACATCATTATTACATCATATGCTACATATCATTACATCATTTGCCATCGCATTATTACATCATTTGTCATCACATCATCATTACATCACCATTGTGTTTATCGCCACCACCCTGTCGTTCCATCTCCAACCTTCAATCCCATCACTTCTTTCCGTCACTTTCAAGTCACACTTTACTTACTCCATGTCATGTGAGCCTCCCTTATGCTACCACAGGCTATCAGTTATGAAGGTCAGCAGGCCTGAGCTCCTGCAGGCAGAGGGCACTGTCATTCTTCATATAACCTTTGCCCTCAAACAAGACCAGGCACGTTCCATTGTCATGCATGCATTGTCATCACATGTATAGCCCACATAGTGTACATGTACATGTATAGCCCACATAGTGTACATGTACATGTATAGCCCACATAGTGTACATGTATAGCCCACATAGTGTACATGTACATGTATAGCCCACATAGTGTACATGTATAGCCCACATAGTGTACATGTATAGCCCACATAGTGTACATGTATAGCCCACATAGTGTACATGTATAGCCCACATAGTGTACATGTCATTACTCGTATTCATACAGTGACATGTCTATTAGCAATTTGCCGATGCAGGTACATAACAACTTGTTTCCAATTAGTTGATCTTATGATATCCACCAATAGGCAATCAATCACATGTAGCTCTAGATTATGTGCAAAGAAATCAGATTTGTAGGATTTTGTGTGCTCCACAAACCCTCGTATTTCAATAGATATTCTCTGTGTGTGCAGGAACTAGCAAAAGAATTCCTTACAAGCCTGAAGGTATGTTTTAGATGCTGTGATGATTGTAGAGGCTGACAGTCGAGGGCGCAGTTATTTTGGACAGAGGATATCCTAATAGCTGAGCTCTCTATTTAGACTCCTGACTTGAAGATATCTCTGTCGCCTTTCAACGTTGCACTGTCCCTGTCTATAGCACGTCAGCATAGATTTGAAACCATTGTAAGTGGTCCACTACCACACCTGTGCCCATCCTCACCACTCCCTCACCTCCTCACCTCTCCCCTCTCCCTCCTCACCTCTCCCTCCTCCCTCCTCACCTCTCCCATCTCCCTCCTCACCTCTCCCTCCTCCCTCCTCACCTCTCCCATCTCCCTCCTCACCTCTCCCTCCTCCCTCCTCACCTCTCCCGTCTCCCTCCTCACCTCTCCCGTCTCCCTCCTCACCTCTCCCATCTCCCTCCTCACCTCTCCCTCCTCCCTCCTCACCTCTCCCATCTCCCTCCTCCCTCCTCACCTCTCCCATCTCCCTCCTCACCTCTCCCGTCTCCCTCCTCACCTCTCCCATCTCCCTCCTCCCTCCCCACCTCTCCCATCTCCCTCCTCACCTCTCCATCTCCCTCCTCACCTCTCCATCTCCCTCCTCACCTCTCCCTCCTCCCTCCTCACCTCTCCCTCCTCCCTCCTCACCTCTCCATCTCCCTCCTCACCTCTCCCTCCTCCCTCCTCACCTCTCCCTCCTCCCTCCTCACCTCTCCCTCCTCCCTCCTCACCTCTCCCTCCTCCCTCCTCACCTCTCCCTCCTCCCTCCTCACCTCTTCCATCTCCCTCCTCACCTCCTGCTTCCTTTGACTGCTTGTCATCGTCATTCTGTACCCCAGGTGTTTGACTTTCTTCGTGCAGCCATTTTAAGGAGCTTGAAAGATCGCGAACGCAGAAATGCATCTCATTGGATACAAGGCAACCATTGTTTGAGTTTTTACTATAATTTATAATTGCCGCTTACTCCTCCCAGAGATGTCACATGACCCTTGTGATATGGCTTCTGTGCTGTTGACTACTGTGGACAATAGGCATGTTGTTGTCATGGTGCCGGTGTCATTGTTAGGGTGCTATGGGGTGCCATTAGAGTGTTGTGGTGTAATGTTATGGGTCTGGAGGGCAATAAAGTTGTCATTATGAATGTCATTTAAGTTAGATGGTGTTTAGAGCAATGATTATTCTAGTCTGGGGACAGTCCCCAGACTGCCTGTGCAGTCCCCAGACTGCCTGTGCAGTCCCCAGACTGCCTGTGCAGTCCCCAGACTGCCTGTGCAGTCCCCAGACTGCCTGTGCAGTCCCCAGACTGCCTGTGCAGTCCCCAGACTGCCTGTGCAGTCCCCAGACTGCCTGTGCAGTCCCCAGACTGCCTGTGCAGTCCCCAGACTGCCTGTGCAGTCCCCAGACTGCCTGTGCAGTCCCCAGACTGCCTGTGCAGTCCCCAGACTGCCTGTGCAGTCCCCAGACTGCCTGTGCAGTCCCCAGACTGCCTGTGCAGTCCCCAGACTGCCTGTGCAGTCCCCAGACTGCCTGTGCAGTCCCCAGACTGGCTGTGCAGTCCCCAGACTATGATGATTGCTACACTTCTTTTCAAAATTTGTGTAGTTAGCAATTTATTCTTATTAGTAATATTTAGTAATATATCTGATTGTGTTTCTCATATTATGTATTATATCTGATCAACATAATTATTATGTACATGTCATTAGGCTTAAGTTATGTATTGGTCATATTGGTCACTATGGTTATGTGATGTATTGGTCACTATGGTTATGTGATGTATTGGTCACTATGGTTATGTGATGTATTGGTCACTATGGTTATGTGATGTATTGGTCACTATGGTTATGTGATGTATTGGTCACTATGGTTATGTGATGTATTGGTCACTATGGTTATGGGATATATTGGTCAGGGATGAAATTGTATTTCCTATGAAGTTGGTTGCATTTCAAACTGCAGTTCCTCTGGATGGGACCACGTTGTGGAGGGTCTGGTGATGCTTGGATTCCAGCTTATGGAAAGCTTTGCGGCAAAGTCCAGTATGCACATGTGTACTGTGTGTGTGTATGTGTGTGCGTGTGTACTGTGTGTATGTACTGTGTGTGTGTATATATATATGTGTACTGTGTGTGTATATATGTGTACTGTGTGTGTATATGTACTGTGTGTGTACATGTGTGTGTACGTGTGTATGTATATATGTGTACTGTGTACACGTGGTATACTGTCTCCGCATATGCTGTACTTCAAATGACAACAACATGCAGTCATGGTTAGAAAGTAGGGACAAATTAAAGATTAGATTAGTCGATGCTTTAATTACCAGTAACAAAACAAAAAAATCAAGGGACTAGGCTGCCTGTGTGTTCAATAATGAACATCAAGATTTAACCCTTTTAAATACACAAATTGTTTTTTTCAATATGGAGCACTCACAAATTACATCATGCTGGAATGGGGGAGGGTGGGGATATGGGGGAGGGCGGGTGCCTGGGGTTGACAACAAGTGTGATGACATACAATGACATGCACATTAGTACGGGGTAATGGGTGACGAGCCATAATGGTCAAAATTAATAAGTGTGATGTAATTTGCAAACGCTCCCGTAGTTTTTCAACTATTAAATTTAAATACTCAGAGTTAGTTTACATAATTGGCTGTATGTTTTTAAATTTTATTTTTCAGTAAGCACTTATACTGTTACAAAACAGAAACAATAATGGTAAATTAATGACAGCATGTACGTTCTTGCCTTAAAATTAGTAGTTTAAATTTATTTGTGACACTCTTTGGCTCTGCAGGGAACATGTGCGTCCCTCAAACCCCTCAGCACAGCGCTTGTTTGCTTGGCGAGAAGGTCCTTCACACCTGTTTTAAGGTACGTCGGCCTTCCCGTAGCTAAATCATCCTGCCCTCTTTGCACACAGCACTCAGCTTTGTTATATTTGCCTTCATCCAATAGGCTCATTCAGTTGTATGCCAGGAAATCGTGTCCCAGCTGCTGAACAGAATTCTCTCAAACGCTACCTCTTACGTCCACCACTATATATGTAATGCCTTTTATTTATTGCATAGGGAATTGATTGCAGTATTGTCATCGTATCTGTTATCCGTTGTATTACTGAGCACTGTATGTGTGTGTGTATGTGTGTGTGTGTGTGTATGTGTGGGTGTGTGAAGCTCTGCTCAGCAAGGTGGTGGAGGCTACTCCACAGGTTGTCCTAGACACACTGCCTCAAGTGAGGGAGACCTTTGACTACCTCTCTCTGCTGCCCCACCAGCCAGCTATTGAACTCCTATCTGCTATTTTGGTAAGCAGGCCTGCCTTAGTTAGAGCAGCTGCAGTCTCCCGCAAACTGTTGATCTGACCCCCGTTATGTGTGTGTGTGTGGTGTTGGTTGGTGGTAGCCATTGGCTCAGTTTAGCCTCTCTGTGAGGGACTCACTACTTATTGTTCTCAGGAAGTCTTTGGTTTCAAAGTGAGGTGCTGTTTGTCGGGAGGTTTGTATTGAAAATGCTTTTTTTTCACTAGGAACTTGGAGTCCAGAAAGACAGCTGTTGGAGGCTATCTGTTACTGCTAAAGAAATTCAAGGTACTTGTAGTGTAATGTAATTAGTTTGCTTTGTAGCTAGTGCTCTGTCTTCAGGTGTTTGCTACGGTGGCAGGATTGAGAGAGGCAGAGTCCAGTCAAGTGGGCTTTTTGACACAGTCTCAGGTACCAGTTTGAGCTATGTCACATTTGTGTTCACCTTTGTGCAGCTGTGCGTGCTCATGTCTGTCCACTCCTGCATATCTCTAGATCCACCCCTGCATATCCCACCCTTGCATATCTCTGTCCACCCCTGCATATCTCTGTCCACTCCTGCATATCCCTGTCCACTCCTGCATATCTCTGTCCACTCCTGCGTATCTCTGTCCACTCCTGCATATCTCTGTCCACTCCTGCATATCTCTGTCCACTCCTGCATATCTCTGTCCACTTCTGTGTACCCCTGCGTATCTCTATCCACCTCTGCATATCTCTATCCACCTCTGCATATCTGTATCCACCTCTGAATATCTCTGTCTGTCCACTCCTGCATATCTCTGTCCACTCATGCATATCTCTGTCCACTCCTGCATATCTCTGTCCACTCATGCATATCTCTGTCCACTCCTGCATATCTCTGTCCACTTCTGTGACCCCTACGTATCTCTATCTACCTCTGTATATCTCTATCCACCTCTGCATATCTCTGTCCACTCCTGCATATCTGTATTTTTTTCTTGTTCACATATGGAATGTCTTGCCATTGCAGGTAGAGGTGGAGATCCACCCATCTTCATCATCTTCCAACTCAGGAAATGAGGCCTTCTGTCTGGAGGTACTTGGTGAGTAGGGATGTAGTGGTAGGCTGGGTACAGTGAGGCACAAGGGGATGTCATAAAAAGGGATTGATAGGGGTGGCATCAAAAGGGATTGGCAGGGGGCGGCATTGAGGGATATCACCGTGGGCAGCATTCCAAAAGTGATGATATCTATGGGGGGAGGGGGGGGGGGTTACGTTCTGATCCTCTTATGTTAGACTCCATTTTCTGCTTACAGGAACTCTCAGACGTTGTCTTACCCAACAGTATGAAGTTAAATTGCTACTGTACCAGGTTTGGTGAGGCAAGCTTGTTGGAGACGTTTATCTCCTTGGTCCTCTGCTTCAGGGCCTATGCAATGTACTAGTAGAGAACATGAAGCTAGCAGAGCCTATCGTAGACCTCCTGCTTAGCCAGGTGAGCCTATTGTAGACCTCCTGCTCAGTCAGGTGAGCCTATTGTAGACCTCCTGCTCAGTCAGGTGAGCCTATTGTAGACCACCTGATCAGTCAGGTGAGCCTATTGCAGACCACCTGATCAGTCAGGTGAGCCTATTGTAGACCACCTGATCAGTCAGGTGAGCCTATTGTAGACCACCTGATCAGTCAGGTGAGCCTATTGTAGACCACCTGATCAGTCAGGTGAGCCTATTGTAGACCACCTGATCAGTCAGGTGAGCCTATTGTAGACCACCTGATCAGTCAGGTGAGCCTATTGCAGACCACCTGATCAGTCAGGTGAGCCTATTGTAGACCACCTGATCAGTCAGGTGAGCCTATTGTAGACCACCTGATCAGTCAGGTGAGCCTATTGTAGACCACCTGATCAGTCAGGTGAGCCTATTGTAGAGACCACCTGATCAGTCAGGTGAGCCTATTGTAGACCACCTGATCAGTCAGGTGAGCCTATTGTAGACCACCTGATCAGTCAGGTGAGCCTATCGCAGACCACCTGATCAGTCAGATGAGCCTATTGTAGACCTCCTGCTCAGTCAGGTGAGCCTATTGTAGACCTCCTGCTCAGTCAGGTGAGCCTATTGTAGACCACCTGATCAGTCAGGTGAGCCTATTGTAGACCACCTGATCAGTCAGGTGAGCCTATTGTAGACCACCTGATCAGTCAGGTGAGCCTATTGTAGACCACCTGATCAGTCAGGTGAGCCTATTGTAGACCACCTGATCAGTCAGGTGAGCCTATTGTAGACCACCTGATCAGTCAGGTGAGCCTATTGTAGACCACCTGATCAGTCAGGTGAGCCTATTGTAGACCACCTGATCAGTCAGGTGAGCCTATTGTAGACCACCTGATCAGTCAGGTGAGCCTATTGTAGACCACCTGATCAGTCAGGTGAGCCTATTGTAGACCACCTGCTCAGTCAGGTGTCATGTGACGTGTGTGGTGGGTTTCTATGGCAACTTGTGTTGTCATTCAGCTCATGACCTACTATGAAGCAGAACAGGACCTTACGCCTCCATTGAAGCTGGAGCCCTGTGTCACCGTCATAATCACCGACGTTGTCAAGTTGGAACCACTGGTAATGTTTGCCCTTGGATAACTTGATCGTAAGTAGGTATGCTTCTGCTGTGTAGGATCACCTGGTCAAGTGCATCCAGCTATGTGTAGTGGCTTACGATGAGCATGGTGCACGGGCTGGGGAGGAGGGTTCAGTCCCACCCCCTGTGCTGGAAGAAGCCAGGAGCACCCTTAGTTACCTTGTGGAGAGGATGATCGGATGTGTGCCAGAAGACTTCCTGCTGGTGCGTATGTCTAGATGATGCGGTATTGAGGGACCCTTTACTGAACATGCAATTGCTTGACTTCAGGACAGATCCGCTGACTTCTCAAGTTCAAGTAGCGTAGGAGTCAAAAACAAATTTCTGGCCTCCCTGGTCATGGGGCTGTATGAGGTGAACCATTATGTTGAACATGCATTATGTCATGTGACATGCATGTGTATTATGTCATGTGACATGCATATAATGTTATGTGACATGCATGGATTATGTCATGTGACATGCATGGATTGTGTCATGACAGGCAAGTATTATGTCATGTGATATGCATGTGTGTTTTGCAGACACTCCTGGAGTATACCTTTGCAGCTGGACAGTTCAGGTTTGTGTGAGGTTGGACAATGTCTAAGACATTTAGTGTCATCTCTCTTGTTTGTCTGTTTCTGTCCCTGTGATAGCCAAGAGTCATGCGATCAAACTTTGAAGCTGTATGATGGATATATCAAAGTGTACAATACAGTCAACGAAAAGGCACCTGGTGCTAAGGCAGGCACTGATGGTGCTAAGGCAGGCACTGATGCCTCCACTTCTGGTGCTAAGGCAGGTGCTGATGCCTCCACTTCTGGTGCTAAGGCAGGTGCTAAGGCTGGTACTAAGAGTGGTGTCAAGGGTGGTGGCGGTGCTAAGGCCCCTGCTAAGAAGCCTTTGCCTGCTTCCATACCACACAAGCTGTGGCCTTCAAATCTTCGGTTGCAGTTTGTAATCAAGCTGTTAAAGGCACTTTTCATGTAAGAGTGCCTGTGTTGGTAATGTTTGTAAATCAAGCTGTTAAAGGCACTTTTCATGTAAGAGTGCCTGTGTTGGTAATGTTTGTAAATCAAGCTGTTAAAGGCACTTTTCATGTAAGAGTGCCTGTGTTGGTAATGTTTGTAAATCAAGCTGTTAAAGGCACTTTTCATGTAAGAGTGCCTGTGTTGGTATGTTTGTAGTCAAGCTGTTAAAGGCACTTTTCATGTAAGAGTGCCTGTGTTGGTATGTTTGTAATCAAGCTGTTAAAGGCACTTTTCATGTAAGAGTGCCTGTGTTGGTATGTTTGTAATCAAGCTGTTAAAGGCACTTTTCATGTAAGAGTGCCTGTGTTGGTATGTTTTTGGGAATATCATGTATGGATGCATCCATGGTGTGTATAATTTAGCATAATATGTAAACTTATTGTTTAAACTTTAGCTCACACTGTAATGTTATATACTGATGGTACAATAATGATGCCATATATTTATGGTAGTAGTAAGCGCAGAGGACGTTTCATAATCAAGGAAAATCGTTTATAAATTAACCATGAACAGTTAATTGTTGCTAGAAATTCTATCAGCAAAAGAAGACATGCTGGTGATATAAAATATTACCCGTAATGGTTAATTAGATATTGATTAAAATCTCATAAACCCTCCAAGGTCAAGTGCATTACAAAAATCCAAAAATCAAGATTTCAACCTTTAATGGAAGTAGTTACTACAGCTTGCAGCGTTTAATCATGAGAATTTATTAATATAATTAGGTAAGTTAAAATTATTAAAAATTCAAGAAGAACGTTGGAGCTTTTAAAAAATAATTTATGTAGTTATTATTACGCATTGTCGGGAATTATTATTTCATTTTACACACTGTACCTAGTTCATTAAAGACTAAACAGATTTTTACATCAACATCTTATCACACATTAGTATAACGTTTAAATGACTACTCACTGTATAATTTTCCTTGATTGCGAAACACCCTATATGATGATGGTACAGTAATGTGATGGTACACCTTCTCACCTTCCAACCTCTGTCCTTCCTTCCACACTCCCACTTCTGCTCTGCAGGGACAGTATTCCTAGTCATCAACAAGCTCTTGTTGTGCTCAAAGCATCACCTTTTGTTAGATATGTGCTCGCAGTTGCCCTTCAAAAAATACAAGAGGTACGTGTGGTGGGGTTGTGATTATGGTTAGGGTGAGTGGATGGAGTCGAGTTGGGTGTGTTAAGATGGAGATTTTCCAGATTCGTGACAGAACTTCCTCTGAAGAAGGTGGTCTTTTAATGCAAGGCCAAAAGAAGCTGTGGAAGAAATGCATTGCTCTTGGCAGGTTGGTGGCAATCTACACACACATGCACACACACACACACATGCACACACATGCACATACACACACACATGCACATGCACACACACACATGCACACACATGCACACACACACACACCCATCCCCCATACACAAGCATATGCATATAATTCATATGCTTACATATGTACACGTATGCACATGCATACAGTAATGCCATTCTTGACTTCTTGGTTATAGGATATTGTTCAATCAGACGGAGTGTTCAGCTGCTGCTGTGAAGACTCCAAAGACAGAGAAGGTCCACTTAAGCTAGCTAGCTAGCATTGCTTCTTCCATAACCCGTTGATCTGGCCATCTCTATTCCAGGGTCGATCGGTTTCAGATATGTGTGTAGAAGGCTTTTTACAACTTCTGGAGATAGTGGAGGGGGAGTGGCCAGAGATGATGGAGGAGTTTCTTGCCGGCGTAGTACCAACCGATAAGGATGATGGGGACCTCTGCAGCAGGGCACACTATGTTATCAAGACATTCCAGGTGAGGTACCCCTCCCCACCTGTGGTACGACCTTGCATACACACCCATAGACCCTCATCACGGCAGCCATCAATCAGTCCGCAAGCAGCAAGGATGCCATCTTAATGTTAGGCATCGTCAGCCTTCTCACAAAGTATTTGTCCAGCGGTTCACAGCAGGTACTGGCTGGCACGTGCTATATATAAACGGGGCAAGTATTGTTTTGGGTTCCACTTCAGTTGGAACAGGTGCGCAGCTGGATACAAGCACATGCACAGTCCAACGATCAGGGCATAGGTCAGCCTTTTGGATATGCCTCTTGGGGGGGGCTTTTTGGTGATGTAACATTTTGTATATTAGATGCTCCCCTTGCCAAGGTGTTGGCATCTCTTCTGCTGACTGTGGCAGCTCGCCTGACCGGCTCTGTCCAAACTGTAAGTTAACCTTTTGGATTGTTGTACCTGCCTTTTATCCTCCTCCTCCCCATCCTTTCCTTTCATTTTCTGCCAGATGGAAGAATTTGCACAAGATATTCACTATCATGTTGGAGACTTCGACGATGTTAGTATTGTCTGTTTGATAATGCAAGTTATGTAATGTAATCTGAGTTGGTCATGGGAAGGGCGTGGGGACTGTTTAATGATTTAATCATTGAGATTATGTGATGTGTTAGCTTGTGACACTTGCAGGATGTTCAATTAGAGGAAAGTTGTCAGTTTCCTATTATCAGCAAGGCCACCGCTCCCTCAGTACTGGTAAGTTCTTTGTCATTACTTTTTCTGGTGCATGATCACACCTTCTCTGGTGCACAATCACACCTTCTCTGGTGCTCGATCACACCTTCTCTGGTGCACAATCACACCTTCTCTGGTACACAATCACACCTCTGGTGCACAATCACACCTTCTCTGGTGCTTGTTCACACCTCTGGTGCACAATCACACCTTCTCTGGTGCTTGTTCACCCTCCTCTCTATCTAACAGGCAGTTCTGTACACACATTGTGACGTGGTTTTATCTGACATCGATTGGTTGATTGTTCAGCTGAAGTCCGAGTGCTCTCCACAAGCTGACAGCCTCTTTGAGGGTGCAGCAAACATGCTCCTGCAGAGGGGGAGGGCGTGAGTATGGCTTTGACCATTGGTTGTCTTCGCACAGATGACGTTGACGCAGAGCCCACCCAACTCGGTACCGCTAACCTCACTCAACACAGTGGTGCAGTGGCTTCCATGTGTGTCCAGCTTACTCATGTCCTGGGGGCCATGTGTGAACTCGTTCAAACTGCCATATCGCCTGGACCTGCAACAAAAGGCCTTTTGAAGGTACAGAGACGTAGGGGGTGGATGTTGGTCCATATGGGTTATTGTGAAGTGTGGGTCGTTGAAGATACGTGGCACAAGTATGGAAGCTATGTGTATCGATTAGCTACCATTGCATGTATTGCTGTAACTGTATTACTCGTTTCGAGAGGGATTGCTTGTACATGTGCGGCATTGTGTGGTGCTCACCACTCTGTGTGCAGCAGCTGTTGACTGTTTAGTGGGGAGTGTGTTCAGGCTGTACCCTTGTGGCCTAGCTGTGCCCGATTATGTAAGCGTAGATTGTGGTCAGCGTAGATTGTGGTCGTGTAAAACTCTGTGTTTAATTCACTAAAGCCAACAGTTGAGGTCCGATGGTATCGTTCATTTCAGTGTCTCACCAAGTTGTACAATGTGATGTCTAATCTGGTCAAGTATGTAAGTTGACTAGTGTTATTGAGTTGATTATGTGTGTATGTTATTATTCAGTATACGCCTCCCAAGCGCCGTCACACACCTCATAGCATCCTCATAGCACCAGCACCCTATAGGTGTCCCTCACTGGCATTGTATTGTGGATAAAGGTTTTTTAATTGATTGGGTACTTTTAAAATTGCCTGGACATACATGTACATCTAATATACAAGTACAGCGAAACAGTACATCGGGCTATTTTTTAAAAATACACTGCAGTGATGCACAAATAATACATGTATATGCCAGTTCAGTCTTACAACAAAGTACTCATGCACATGTGACTGGCATCAGCAGTTTTAAACTGCCTCTGATTCGTAGCTGCTACGGTTGCATAAGGAATAACTGCAGTGCTGGCTGATTCATTTATCCTTATGTAACTCGTGTCAACAACGTGTTTCTATGCTAATGCAGACATGTGCTGCTCAGACATTAGACTGTTATCATTATCCCTGGCTGGACCTCATAGCACATATCCCTCATAGCACATAGGCATAATCCCTGGACCTCATAGCACATGTGGTATAATCCCTGGACCTCATAGCACATAGGCATAATCCCTGGACCTCATAGCACATGTGGTATAATCCCTGGACCTCATAGCACATGAGGCATTCATTGTTATTAGAGCGTAATTCTTTCTTTCAACAGTACATCAGTCTTTTTGGTCTCTTTGCACATGTCAAAAATAACCTGGTCACTCTTGTAAGAAGGGGGGGGGGGGGGGGGGGGGGGGGATGTGGCAGTACTGTTCACCTTCCTCCTTGATACCAGGTTGAAATGGTCGGGAAAGAACTATCTCCAAAAACCTATTCTTTCATCACTTATATCCAGGTAGCTGTTTTAGTCCTTCCACATTCCCTATGTGTTTCCTTATATCTACACAGACCATTGATGAGCCTGTTAGACCAGAAGAAGGCCGTGGTAGGGCCAAGTCTGGTGCAGGAAAGGTAGCCACCTTTCCCCTCTTTTCCACTCCACTGTTTTTATCTGCTGGTCTTTTACAGATTGGCAAGGGAAAGGCCAAGTCTGCCACAGGAAAGGTGTGGGGAAGAGGCAGTGTACTAATTGTTATACAGCCTGTACTATTGCTTTATTCATCAGTTGAAGAAGGAAGGACGTTCGATCCCTGAGCTGATCTTTAGTATGGAGATGTTTGAGAAGCATCTCATTCAGCTGTCAAAGAAGTCTAAGGTCAGCTTTCCCTATTGGTGTGTCCAGCTACTACTGCTCTCCCTCTGATGTGAGCTCAGAGGGATCTGATGGAGCACTTCAAGAGAAGCACTGCACGAGACTTCAAAATCGATGGACAAACGGTGCAAGCAAAACTGAGTGAAAATATGAGAGAGGACTTGGAGGGTGACATTGAGGAAGGTGAAGGTGAGAGTGGAGGAGAAGGAGGACCCCCAAACTCGAAAAGGATCAAAACAGCTTGACTATATAAAAGTGCATGTGTGCAGCAAACATTGTTATGTCGTATTGTGTCTGTGTTGCAAGTGAGTACATGTATCCGTGGGTAATAACAGTCAGTAGTTAATATGGCTGGGTAAATAGATATACTTGTGATATCCTGAGGTGTTCTGAGGTGTACTGTGATGTTTATATATCAGCATTGCTGCATATTAATTTTAATGGGACTGTATCTGGTCATATGTCAATCAGTCATGAATGATGTCCTATGATGACCAGACATGTTTATCTTATCAGATATGGTACAGTCATGGCCATTAAATATTGAGAATTGAAATTTGATTGTCATTGAATGCCTCCAACACCAACCATGACACTATTATTTTTCGCTGACAGAAAATTAATTGACTGAACTGATGTACCAGTTGAGTTGAAAAGTGTTGCTAGCTGACTGTCCTTATAAGGAAATGTGAAGTTTAAAGTGTCTGTGCAAGAGGTGGCAGTCCACAGGGTTAAGTGGAGCCCTTTGGATTAAAGGGAGCACCTCCATTACATGACTTATTTTATTACTCTTTTGTCTTTGATTTCAAGCCGCAGGTACAAATGGTAACAGTCAAACAAAGAGTACAATTTGCATCAGCGCATTTCATATAGCCATGTTCATTGGTCTTTGAGAGCAATCTTTATGCCAATCACTGCTATCATTGGTACCATCACAGCCAATAGGAGGACAAGGCCAGTCCAACGGAGTGGTGCATCCTGTTTGGGCATGTCATAAGGTGACATGCCGCTAAATACTCAAACCTGACTCCACCTACCTCTGAAGCAAGTTTTTCTTTTGTTGGCTGAGCTGGAGCTTCAGGATTTGGGGGTGACGATGACACTATATCGACCATGGCAGTAGAGGACGATTGTGACTTAGATTGTAGTGATGGTTTTCTTATATTGAAGAGAGGTTTAAGCAGTGGTGGTCCTAGTTTGGAACCATCTAAAAGTGCACATATGCATGGTGTGTGTGTGTGTGTGTGTGTGTGTGTGTGTGTGTGTGTGTGTGTGTGTGTGCAAAGGTCCCTAGCAACTGATGGTTAGCAATGAATAGCTGCTACCTTTAGATCTTGCTGCTATGATTGTGAACACCACAAACAGGGCTAGCAGGAGGACGATCAGGAAGCTGAGGTATGCCAGGTACGCCCACAGAATGGTATGTTGGTCCCTTTCAAGCAAGAAAATTCCAATGGCTGCATTGATCACTGCGAAGAATGGTGGATGGGACAGTTTCACTTGATATGTTACTTCTATTATGACCGCTATGATAGCATTTCTTACATGCTAGCAGATATGCTCCCACGCCAATCAAGCTGCCATGGATAACATTGAAGATCCAGCGTCTGTGATGGGATGAAATCATTGTACATGTGGGTGAAGAGGAGTGGGTGTACATGTGGGTGAAGAGGAGTGGATGTACATGTGGGTGAAGTGGAGTGGGTGTACATGTGGGTGAAGAGGAGTGGGTATACATGTGGGTGAAGAGGAGTGGGTATACATGTGGGTGAAGAGGAGTGGATGTACATGTGGGTGAAGTGGAGTGGGTGTACATGTGGGTGAAGAGGAGTGGGTATACATGTGGGTGAAGAGGAGTGGGTATACATGTGGGTGAAGTGGAGTGGGTGTATGTCCAATTGTATGTCCATTGCTGCTATTTTCTTTTAAGGTTGTAGATCCCTGCCCCCCCCCCCCCCCCCCCTTCCCCCCTTCACCCATGGGAAATGAGCACCTTTTGATTACTCCAATTACAAAGATGTGAACTCTGCTTGCTTCAATACTTAGCTTTGGAGCATGTTGATCAGTTATATTTACATGTTATCTATATTTAGTGTTGTGTTACCTACATTAAAAAAAAAAAAAAAAACATCCTAACTATTGTGCATTTGTAACACACTGTATACTGTGTGCATGTGTATGATTTGTGCATGTGTGTATATGATTGTGTTATGTGCATGGTGTTATATGTATGCGTTGTGTAGTGGCTACATACCTTGGAGCGTCAGGTGTACAGCGGGCCACAGAAATCAATGGCTGCAGAAACAGCAATGTCACTTCTTACATGGCACATCTAATACACATAGCACTTAAAGTTTTCAAGCATTGCTACTTAGTGTGTGTAGAGTTGTGTTTAGATTAAATGGCATTGTTGCTTATTGAAAATATCCTTAAAAGGTAATAGGCAAAGGGTTGGGTGCTTTTGTCTTAAAGAAATGACCGCTGCGGATATTTTTGCTTCACATCGACTCTGTCTTAGCTGTTACACAAATATTTTGTCTCGTGTTGAACCCTTTTATAACCCCCCACCACGGCAACCAGTATATACCACCCACACTTGCTCCCATGGCTGTAGCCACACCATCGCCATAATCATTTGACCTCAGGTACTTACATTGACTAGATGTAGCACCATCACGAGGATACCAATTGCAAAATGAGCAGTGCTCTCTCCCTGGGAGGTGGTGTGTGAAAGCATATGTATGTAATGTGTGTAGGTGTGTAAGTATGAGATTCACGGGGGGACAGGGTGCCTTCCTTGTGTGACTTACACTGCTGAATGAGATCAATCCGGGATAGATGCTGTCTTTGTTGGCTATAAATATGAGGATGAAGGCACACACAGCCAGTATAACGGAACCAGCCATTACGCCTCGATGTACCTACACGGGTGGGATGTATGTAAATGACATCATCCATTCTGCTGCAAGACCATTACCTGAAACCATGCCCCTTTTGGTAAGGCTGGCTTCATCCAAGAGGCAAAAAAGATGGCTACTGTGGCCAACATGGGCCAGGCTACCAACATGAGGATACCATGGGCTAGGACAAGCATGTGCTTGCTATTGAGAGGTGACGTTGAGGTGTTGAGAGTCTCGTGATGAGAGGTTGGATTCACACGCACGGTTGTGGCAATGGGAACCTGGCCAGCGTGGTATTTCAGTTGAAGAAGGGAGTTTGGCTTGCCTACAAGGGCAGTGTTTGTGACTCGCGGTACTGTTGTACATGAAATGTGATGTACCCATGTTTGGTTTAGCATCTACTGCTCCGTACAGGAGATGGTATGGTGCATTCAAGTCTTTGTCCTGCCCATCGCCAGTATTAATAGCTCTGCTGAAGCTAGTTGTGAGCACAGCGGGAAGAAGGCATCAACACCATGTTAAGGAGGAAGGGGTGTGTGGCATACCTACAACTGATCCTTCCATTGGAGTAGTTGCTGAAGTGTGGACACACATCCTGAAGAGGTATATACAGTTAGAATGGAGTGCTCACAAGGCATGTTGAGGTTTAATGTTACCTGATTGGTGTCACGAATGTTGCTGTAGCCAACATTATAGGTGTCAAGGATTTCCACATTATTGTTGGATGGGTTTAGTGCACAGGCCAGGACATCTGCATCGGGCTGTATTTGTATTTGGGGACCCAATTAATGCATAGGCCATAGTGAGTCCATCACATACCATGCTTCTTGTGGGAGAGAAGCCAATAGCCACCCATCCCTGTGCATCCCCCTCCAGCACAAAGTCAAGGTAACTTGGGTTCTGGTCATTGGTCCTAATACCCATCATGTAATAACCACACCCAGGTTCTGCACAGTTTGGCGCTATGGAGATTTGGAGGCGGTACTTAGCGTTTGTTGGCTAAAAAAGAGGAACAGCTGTTAAGCATGACTCAGTAGCATGAAGCACTTACAGGCTTTGGAGGGCATTTAGAAGTGGAATAAATGGTGGAGGGAATAGTTGAAGGCACTGATGGTGAAGATGTAACTAATTCATTGCCATTGGATTCAATGGATGTGGATGTAATTTCTAGCAGTGTGTTGATTCTGTCATCAGACACAATGGGGTCTTGGTTGTCGTGGTAGGACAGTCGTACAAGGTTGCCTTGAACAACTGTGTATTTGATAGTTAGGGATGCAAAATCAAGGGGTGCGAGCTCATTTGTGGCAACCAGCACACACCTGGGCTGGCATCCACTGCACCGTAGAGTTGGTAGTAGTCCTTGCTGAGATCTTTGTCTTGTACTACATCCCCAGTATTGATGGCTCTGCTGAAGCTGTATAGGGACAGTATTGCAGCTGTTACAAAATGCTTGTAAAAGTATTAAGCATTACGTGCAACTTATGCGCCCATTAATGAAGCTTGCACTGTATGAACAGACATTCTGAAATGTTGTAACAAAAAATAAAATAAAATTCAGGTCAACACAGGAAATTAATGACACTGGGGTTTAACCTGAATAGAGTCTTCTGCATTGTCATATTTCGTGGCACTGTTGTAGGTATCCAAAATAATGACACTTTTAGTGGTGGGATGCATTGCACAGGCCAGAACGTCAGCATCACGCTGTGGAGTGAGCAGTTTGGAACAGGGATAGAGCAACAGAAGTGCCTACCATCCCTGGAGTGGAGGAGAATCCAATTGCTACCCATCCTTGTGCCTTTGCCTCCATTACAAAGTCCAAATGGTCTGGTTTCTCTTTGTTGGTTTGGATGGAAATGTAATAGTCACAAGTTGTTTGAGTGCAGTTTGGTGGAAATGTTTTCCTAAAGTTGTGTTGATTTGTATCCGAGGACTGAGGGCAGAGAGGTTGGGTCGAACATCATGTTTAAAAATGTATTTTGATACAACTTACAATTGAAGATGGACACCCTTGAGGTTGCTGCATATTAATGTTGGTGTGGCTAGTTGGATTGTTGACTATTGGTGAGACATCTGTTTGAGATGTTGTGCTTGGCAGATAGCTGGTAGTGGCCATATCAGTTGGGACAAAGGGTGATGATAGCATCCTGGAACTGGTAGTTATGTGTTCTCCTTCAGATGTGTGGCTTGTGGTAGAACTGGCAGTGGTTGGAGCAGTTTGTTCTTCAGATGTGTGGCTTGTGGTAGAACTGGCAGTGGTTGGAGCAGTTTGTTCTTCAGATGTGTGGCTTGTGGTAGAACTGGCAGTGGTTGGAGCAGTCTGTTCTTCAGATGTGTGGCTTGTGGTGGAACTGGCAGTGGTTGGAGCAGTTTGTTCTTCAGGTGTGTGGCTTGTGGTAGAACTGGCAGTGGTTGGAGCAGTTTGTTCTTCAGATGTGTGGCTTGTGGTAGAACTGGCAGTGGTTGGAGCAGTTTGTTCTTCAGATGTGTGGCTTGTGGTGGAACTGGCAGTGGTTGGAGCAGTTTGTTCTTCAGATGTGTGGCTTGTGGAGGAACTGGCAGTGGTTGGAGCAGTCTGTTCTTCAGATGTGTGGCTTGTGGTGGAACTGGCTGTGGTTGGAGCAGTTTGTTCTTCAGATGTGTGGCTTGTGGTAGAACTGGCAGTGGTTGGAGCAGTCTGTTCTTCAGATGTGTGGCTTGTGGTGGAACTGGCAGTGGTTGCATCTGTAGCTGGAGAGGTGGGTTTTGATGTGCTTGTGATAGGTTTGGAAGTGGTTTCATTTGCAGGCCATAGGTCATTCCCAAGTGCAGGGCTTTTGATAGCAGTGGTAATGCCCTGGTGTGTTTCTTTAATTGTGGCTGTCATTGTGTCTCTTGCTGGATTGTATGCATCAGCACTAGCTATAGGTGTAATGGTATGGTGGGATAGCGCAAGGGTGCCACCTCTAGCAGCTGTTTCCAGTTAAAGAAATAAGAAGATGAGAGGCAAGTAATGATGGCACAGTGTGTGTGTGTGTGTGTGTGTGTGTGTGTGTGTTTGTGTGTGTGTGTGTGTATGTGTGTGTGTGTTTGTATTTGTGTGCATAAATATGTATTGCTCTGAATAAATTGTACTTACAATTCGTCTTGTTGGATGCTCCATACAGGAGATGGTATGGTGCATTCAAGTCTTTGTCCTGCTCATCGCCAGTATTAATAGCTCTGCTGAAGCTAGTTGTGAGCACAGCGGGAAGAAGGCATCAACACCATGTTAAGGAGGAAGGGTGTGTGGCATACCTACAACTGATCCTTCCATTGGAGTAGTTGCTGAAGTGTGGGCACACATCCTGAAGAGGTATATACAGTTAGAATGGAGTGCTCACAAGGCATGTTGAGGTTTAATGTTACCTGATTGGTGTCACGAATGTTGCTGTAGCCAGCGTTATAGGTGTCAAGGATTTCCACATTATTGTTGGATGGGTTTAGTGCACAGGCCAGGACATCTGCATTAGTCTGTATTTGTATTTGGAGCCCCAATTAATGCGCATATTATGATGGTCCCAAAGAATGCACAGGAAATGGGTTCGTTTGTCAGTCAGTTTACAAGCTCTGCAACGATCGACAAACTGGCACAAAAAAATGTTTTATCTTATTAAGATGATTTTCACGTGTTTATTGCTTTAGGTTGATGCACCTCTGTTCATGTTTAAAAATGTATTTTGATACAACTTACAATTGAAGATGGACACCCTTGAGGTTGCTGCATATTAATGTTGGTGTGGCTAGTTGGATTGTTGACTATTGGTGAGACATCTGTTTGAGATGTTGTGCTTGGCAGATAGCTGGTAGTGGCCATATCAGTTGGGACAAAGGGTGATGATAGCATCCTGGAACTGGTAGTTATGTGTTCTCCTTCAGATGTGTGGCTTGTGGTAGAACTGGCAGTGGTTGGAGCAGTTTGTTCTTCAGATGTGTGGCTTGTGGTAGAACTGGCAGTGGTTGGAGCAGTTTGTTCTTCAGATGTGTGGCTTGTGGTAGAACTGGCAGTGGTTGGAGCAGTCTGTTCTTCAGATGTGTGGCTTGTGGTGGAACTGGCAGTGGTTGGAGCAGTTTGTTCTTCAGGTGTGTGGCTTGTGGTAGAACTGGCAGTGGTTGGAGCAGTTTGTTCTTCAGATGTGTGGCTTGTGGTAGAACTGGCAGTGGTTGGAGCAGTTTGTTCTTCAGATGTGTGGCTTGTGGTGGAACTGGCAGTGGTTGGAGCAGTTTGTTCTTCAGATGTGTGGCTTGTGGAGGAACTGGCAGTGGTTGGAGCAGTCTGTTCTTCAGATGTGTGGCTTGTGGTGGAACTGGCTGTGGTTGGAGCAGTTTGTTCTTCAGATGTGTGGCTTGTGGTAGAACTGGCAGTGGTTGGAGCAGTCTGTTCTTCAGATGTGTGGCTTGTGGTGGAACTGGCAGTGGTTGCATCTGTAGCTGGAGAGGTGGGTTTTGATGTGCTTGTGATAGGTTTGGAAGTGGTTTCATTTGCAGGCCATAGGTCATTCCCAAGTGCAGGGCTTTTGATAGCAGTGGTAATGCCCTGGTGTGTTTCTTTAATTGTGGCTGTCATTGTGTCTCTTGCTGGATTGTATGCATCAGCACTAGCTATAGGTGTAATGGTATGGTGGGATAGCGCAAGGGTGCCACCTCTAGCAGCTGTTTCCAGTTAAAGAAATAAGAAGATGAGAGGCAAGTAATGATGGCACAGTGTGTGTGTGTGTGTGTGTGTGTGTGTGTGTGTTTGTGTGTGTGTGTGTGTATGTGTGTGTGTGTTTGTATTTGTGTGCATAAATATGTATTGCTCTGAATAAATTGTACTTACAATTCGTCTTGTTGGATGCTCCATACAGGAGATGGTATGGTGCATTCAAGTCTTTGTCCTGCTCATCGCCAGTATTAATAGCTCTGCTGAAGCTAGTTGTGAGCACAGCGGGAAGAAGGCATCAACACCATGTTAAGGAGGAAGGGTGTGTGGCATACCTACAACTGATCCTTCCATTGGAGTAGTTGCTGAAGTGTGGGCACACATCCTGAAGAGGTATATACAGTTAGAATGGAGTGCTCACAAGGCATGTTGAGGTTTAATGTTACCTGATTGGTGTCACGAATGTTGCTGTAGCCAGCGTTATAGGTGTCAAGGATTTCCACATTATTGTTGGATGGGTTTAGTGCACAGGCCAGGACATCTGCATTAGTCTGTATTTGTATTTGGAGCCCCAATTAATGCGCATATTATGATGGTCCCAAAGAATGCACAGGAAATGGGTTCGTTTGTCAGTCAGTTTACAAGCTCTGCAACGATCGACAAACTGGCACAAAAAAATGTTTTATCTTATTAAGATGATTTTCACGTGTTTATTGCTTTAGGTTGATGCACCTCTGTTAGAGATATGGGACAAAATCCTTCGTTAAATACGGCAGATTGCCTTGTGGATTACTGTTACGAATGTTTATATTATATTTGATTACTACTGACGAACGTTATTAACCATACCAGCAGAAGTAAACTCCTGGTATAAAACTTACCATACTGCCTTCAGTAGAAAATCCAATAGCAACCCAACTTAGTGCGTTGCCCTCAATCAGAAAATCAAGGAACTTTGGGTCCTCCTCGTTAGTTGCGATGTTAACAAGATAGTCGCAAGCCGCTTCCTCGCAGTATTTTGGAGCATTGTATTTGATACGATAGTTACTGCTGGCACTGAACTGCACGGACATGGGCCTGGTCTGACCATGACAATCTATGCAGCAAATTGCTACCTTGCTTACCTTGGACGGACAGGCTGCTTGGCAGCTTGCCAACGCTAAAACAGCTATTAGCACTCCTCCCCAGTACTTCGTCATCTTTTCGTTGTGTGTTTAAGTGTTGCATGTTGCTCTTCGAATTATATAGCGCGCTGCTGTGTCTTCGAACGAGTGAACAGACGATAGAAGGCGGCGAGCGTAATTATAAATCATTTTTAATTTTAGTGTCTATTTGGGTTCTAGCAACGGGCCAGCGCAGCAGGGCTGTAATGTTGTGGCTCATAGCACTGGGAACCTCAGCGGGCCGTGCACGTGCACGATTGGTTGGCTGTGCGTGGTAGCTGGTGTTTGTTGAAGAGACACACGATACCTGAGCCCCACCCCCTTCTTTATCCGGTAATACATGTCGTTACATAAATGATTGAGAGCTAAGAACTTACCTTTATTTCAAATCTCACTTCTCCTTCGTAATGTCTTCCTTTTCGTGCCTCAATAATGTATTCCTCATACGCTTTAAGGCTGTACACTGCATTGGATGATACTAAATTTAAAATGCAGCACAAGTTCCGAAAAATACGACCATAGAAGCTACTTCGAGGACTTTAATTCTAGCGCTTTGCGTTTAGCTTTTGAATTAAACTGTTTCCATTCTCGTGTACATGTATTGAAAGTGCGGCCATATTATAATTAGAACAACCCGTGCCACAAATTGGGCCTGGGGACCAGATTAAAAGAGGCGTGGCGAAGCTCAACGCTTTTGCTCCGGAAATTTGGAAAAGATTGTGACGTAAAAGTGCCTTGGATGGAGACACAGTGCTTGTGGGGTATATTATTGACAGTACTCGCCGCTGTCGCTCATAGCTACGCTGATGTATGCCCCCCTGGGTGGGGGGGACCCTCGTGCAAATTTTGTACGGGGCATGCCAGGTAGGTACGGTCTGTCAGGTTTTGTCGTGAGTGTAGCGTCGTTCAGTGAAGGTGTCTGTGTGTAGAATACTGTGTAGAACGGTGATACCATATAGTTTACGGCACTGTGACTACTATTCCTATGTAACGATGTTTAAACAAATTATGACAAGCCTGCCGCCTGGTGTTAATCTGTGTGGTGTTAATTCCCTTCCAGGATCACGAACAGCAATGGAGTGATTGTGGATCACATTGGAGGGGGTAACTATATGGATAACTCGCAGTGTCTGTTCCTCATAGAAGCTAACAGGTCAGTAGTGTGCGCACATATCCCAGCTATCTCGCCCCGCCTCTTCATTGTCGCTGTGCACAATCCCTACACCTCTCACAATACAATTATCTCCTCCATAATCATGCATTAGCTCAGTCACCATATCCGTGAACAGTGTGGATTTGGAATGTGACTGGGACTACTTGCACGTGTTCGATGGTGACTCCGTTTTCTCACCAAAGCTGGGAGCGTTCACGTGAGTCATGTGGGGCAGTCAAGAGTTTTCACTGCTATGCCTGGGGTCCTACACCTAGTACTTACAGACCGATATCCCCTCCCACATCACTCCCCCATACCTCCACACTGCTACCGATATCCCCTCCCACATCACTCCCTCATACCTCCACACTGCTACTGATATCCCCTCCCACATCACTCCCTCATACCTCCATACTGCTACCGATATCCCTCCCACATAACCCCCTCATACCTGCATCTCTCCACCCTCACTTTTTAATTCACCTCTCTCACATCTCCATCTTCTTTTACGCAGTGGCCATCTTGATAACCAGTTTGCTTTTGATGTATTTACCAATGGGACAGTCCCCAGTCCTACACAGCAGTACAGAGAACCACTTGAAGTGATTCTGACCAGTTCCCAGTCCTATCTCCTCCTCTACTTCTACAGCGATGCCAACAGTGGTGGTTTGGGAATAAACATTTCCTATTGGTAAGTTGAGGAATATATCACTGTACCCACCTGCCCATGTCCAAATCAGTATGCTAAAATAGAGAGACCTGGGTACCCAGTCTGCCAACCTGCCCAGACCTTTTTGTCTCTGTAGAATGACCAGGTAATGGGTCTAATAGCACTCTCTTCCCCCCCCCCCCCCCCCCCCCCCCCCCCCCCCAATTACTTGGTCACACCCACTAACTTTAGCTCACCTTTCTAGACCTTGTTGTTGTGCAAATTGAAGGCCTGCCTTTATCGCTAAGCATTGTTTGCACTCTGTGTGGGTGCAAACATGCTTGTTCTTGAAATCCCAACTGTCAGCTGGGATGGAGGATAAGGTGTCAAATCATAGTTCTAAATCACATGCTATATGTTCAGTTGTCCTTCCTCCTCCTCCTCCCCCTTCCTTCTCCCCCTCCCCCTTCCTTCTCCTCCTCTGCTCCCTTCTCAGGTCAGAGTATGATTGTGCCCTCAACTGCTCTGGTCATGGTGTGTGTGGTAAAAATGGGAGCTGTACATGTTCCAATGGCTGGACAGGTGAACTGTGCCAGACTCCTAGCTGCCCTAATAGCTGCTCTGGAAATGGCAAATGCAACTTGACCAGTGGATACTGTGTTTGTAGCAATGGTTACCTAGGTGAACATCAGGGGTCCCTCCCTCCCTCCCTCCCTCCCTCCCTCCCTCCCTCCCTCCCTCCCTCCCTCCCTCCCTCCCTCCCTCCCTCCCTCCCTCCCTCCCTCCCTCCCTCCCTCCCTCCCTCCCTCCCTCCCTCCCTCCCTCCCTCCCTCCCTCCCTCCCTCCCTCCCTCCCTCCCTCCCTCCCTCCCTCCCTCCTCCCTCCCTCCCTCCCTCCCTCCCTCCCTCCCTCCCTCCCTCCCTCCCTCCCTCCCTCCCTCCCTCCCTCCCTCCCTCCCTCCCTCCCTCCCTCCCTCCCTCCCTCCCTCCCTCACACACTCACTCACTCACTCACACTCTCTGTAATTTTTTCCACTTCCATCTGAAGGCTTGGACTGCTCTATTGTACAACAGCTACCCCACTGGTATCCTGTTACCACGGTAACATTAGGTAATGTAATATACAAGTGTGTTGACAGCTGATGACTTGTGAGAGTACATTGTCCTAAGATATAATTAAGTGGTTAATGAAGTGAAATAATGTACAGACATGTACATAACACAGTGTTCTAACCATCTCTGATAGTGGATATGCATAGGCTATGTTACTATGGATGTGTAACTATGGATGTGTAACTATGGATGTGTAACTATGGCTGTGTAACTGTATTCAAGAGTAGAATTTTTTTGAGCACACACAAGATATGCAACTAAGCTATCAATTCATGAATTAGTATTAAAGAAGGAACGTTACCCAATTTAAAGAAGAACCATGGTTACATGACACGCACACTTGAATACGTGGCTACGTTATCAACATATGGTTTCTTTTTTTCCCATCAGACCCAGCACTTTCTGGGTTGGCACGTGCCTCACACTCATCAGTGGTGTGGAAGGACTACATGTTCGTGTATGGAGGGCTACCAGTTTCCTGGAGGCAATGACACCACAGAAGGAAATGGGAGTGGCAGTTTGATAAACCAATACAGCTCACCTCAGTTGCTAAGATACAACTTGAAGCTTCAACTTTGGGAGGCTGTTATTAGCAGTAGCCTTGTCCAACCAGAACCCAGATATGGACACTCTTCTGTCGTCTATAATGTGAGGGGGAGAGGGTGGGGGGAGGGAGGCCATGAGGGGTGGGGGAGGGAGGAGCTTTGCTTAGCATTTACCCTTTGAATTCCATCCTTCTTCCACCCATCCTCACTTCACCTATCCTTCCCCACCCTCACTTCATCTATCCCTCTCACCCTCACCTCAATCCTCTCACCCTCACCTCAATCCTCTCACCCTCACCTCAATCCTCCCACCCTCAACCTCACCCATCCCTCCCACCCTCACCTCCCTCCCTCTCATTCAATTACTACTAGTGTTTGGTTTTGTCACAACATTACATGGCACCAATGCTTAACCCTGCTTACAAAAATAATTTTTGTTGCCAAGGATACGATGTATGTGTTTGGAGGGACCAAACTGGCCACTGAGGAAATAACAAATGAGTTATGGGCACTGGACCTTGCTGCCATGACATGGGCATTAATTGGAACAAACTACAACACTTCTGTACGCTCGCTTCCGGTTCCTGTAAGAAGCCACACAGCCCATGTGGTTGGCTCAAAGATGGTGGTGTTATTAGGGTTGACATCAGTTGAGGATGTCATTATTAGCTATGTTCAAGAGTTTGATTTTGGTAAGTTTAGAATAATTACTTTCTTTAACCTAATACTCTGAGTGCATAGGTTTGCTTCAAGTAGGGGTTATGTTGGCAAACAGCCACCACATAGTGCTTCAATTTTGAAAATATCAGACGTCAAAGCCACAATGTTCACTAGCATAACTCTAATTGAAGTACACCTGTGGTGTTCACTAACACAACTCTGCTATAGCATGCATTGGGGTGGTCATTTTTACATCACTTG